>LBNU01035942.1:24187-55572 GCA_014162995.1 Artemisia annua | reverse complement strand
AAAAAAAAAAAAAAAAAAAAAGAAAAAGACTTTTTAATAGTTCCAAAAAAAAATCATCGTAATCTCTATTATTTTTACTTTTATGGTAATTAATAGTTAAATTGATGTAAGTAAATAATAAAAAAATGACTACAAAGTGTTGCATCAAGAGTCACACCAGAACCACAAGTTTGCAAGTTTAATTATTTATCGTTATATAATGTCCCTTTGCGCGGGCATTCGTCTAGTATACATAAAGAGAAAACATTTTTTTTTTTATTAAAACTTAAAAACTTACTAATGTACCTTTGATTAAAACTAACATCCACTATTAACTTAATAGTTTCAATATTTTGTAATCTTTAAATTTTTATCATTTTTTGTTATTAACTCATAGATTTTTTTCCGGCAATAACTACAAATTGAACTCTTAAATGTGCATCAAAGGGGCTGTTTGGCTAAATAACTGGCACGTCTCTAGCGACAGAAAAAATATATTATTTGTGATTATTGCTACTTCTTTTTGGTTTCTTTGGCGTTATCGAAATAATGTTACGTTTAGTTCTCAAATCATGAGACAACATGACATTATCTATAAATCTAAATAGCTTCTTTATCTTGGTTAAAGTTTAGAGGTGTTAAAACTATAATTTGTCAGATTGGATTAATTCTTCTTTGTAATTGTCTTTAGCTCCTTGCTAGAGCTTTGTTTCTTATATATTCTGCATTTCAAAAAAAAAAAATGTACATCAAAGGTTACATTAAATAAGTATAATTATTTCCGCTCGTTCCTATTCGCAACAGATATTTGCTTAGTATAACTTAATACATTGTCTTAACTAACTGATAAAATATCTTTTATATAGTATTTTAGTGCACGTTGATAGTAATTGATTTTTGCAAAGCATCTTGCTAGTTGGTCTTTTTAACAACATACGTGCCACAAAGAAACAGAAAATAAAGTATATGTATAAAGGTATGCTATTATTAGCTTTCTTTTTCATACACAAAATCATCTTTGGATCATTCAATTCATAGACTTTCTTGTGTTCTTTTTTTTTTAAACAAAAAATGATTGATTGATTGATTAAACCTTTCTATATGCATATCTACAAGAAAAAGAAGTGTCATATTTGCCAAATAGTAGTGAGTAACTTGGAAGCAAAGCTTGAAGTCCAACAGTTTTTGCCTAACACCTTCATTTACTCTGAAGCTATATCAACCAACAAAACAACATTTTTAGCAGATTTTAAATTTTGGGTTTTGCTTCTAACACAGTATATAATAATGGGTTGTAATCTTTATATTAGAAAAACTATTTAAAGTCAACCAAGTTGGCTTAACCAGTTAAACCTCTGTTTTATAAAAGTCTGCATTTTTCAGAGCTGAGACTGAGTTTTATAAGGATTTGAAATATGGATTCTGTTTGGAATTCGATATCGCCTATTGGGTTTTGATCAAACAGTGAGAAAACTTTGTTTTGGATGGTTAAGTTTGGTGAAATTGTAAATGAGGTGTGAGGATGAGTGTGTGAACGAAGATGGACCGCAGGAGCTGGCTTTGGCGGAGAAAGTCTTCGGACAAGAGTCCTGGAGGAGAAACTGAAAGTTCTGCTGGATCGATTTCTTCTCATTCTGAAAGATTTTCTGATGATCAGGTGAGTAATGAGTACAGCCATAATAGTCAATAGTACTATATCTATTTGAATGTTTGTTCATCACATTTGAGTTGGTTAGTTGATATGCTTGTAAAGATACTCTGAATTTGATTTTCTAGAGTCAAACAGAATACATGTCAGCATTGAAACCATTTATATTTGGGATACAAAAGTTCAGAAATTACATAGGAATATGAATTTCGGAATAGTATATTTGCATGTTACAGTCAGGGCCTTTACACAATGAAAAGCTTTAAGCTTGTCTGATATTCGGAACAAGATACTCTCCTTCGTCAGTTTTATCATTTATTCGTATTATAAAGATCTGCATTTTTGAATGTGCATACTTACAATGTGACTTACAAGTTAGACTTACAAGTTAAATTACGGTTCACTATTTTGCTCATTTTCTATAGTATTATTATGGTTCATAAATTTAAACTAATTTGACCATACAAGTTATGTGTTTTCTGAACACATATGTGATTGTTCACCTTTGTTTGGTTAAGTTCTCTATTGATCGGTTATCTTTCATTTTCCATCCTTAAAACCATCCTGTGGGGAATCTTAATATTTGTTCAATTTCTATTGGGAAGGTATTCTTGAATCAAAATTATCAATCAACTGAAGTTCCTTCAAAGACCGACATGCGCAAGAGTGAACATAATGATGGTGCAATGACCCTATCAGAAGCTCTTGCGAGTATTAATGCCAAAGAGGAGTTGGTAAAACAACATATTAAAGTTGCAGAAGAGGCTGTCTCAGGTAATGTCATATTTTACCCATTTGTTCCAAATAAATAAACATGTAACCTTTGACTTTAAAGGTCAAACAAACTGCTACTGAAATAGAGATTAAGACGAATTTTCTCGCATTTTTAACATGGAATCGGTATCAAATGATTGAAGTTTCTATACTATTTAAGAAATATAGTAAAAATTGTTTTTCAGAACAATAACTTAATATTCCTCTGAAGTTTTAATTAAGTCTGTTTGACCTATAACCCAAAATTCAGCTCATTTGGTGTTTTTTTTCAGAATTAGGTGAATGTTGATTAAGATATAATGTTTAGATTAAACATATTCTCTTATGATAAACTAAACATGATTCTTATGTTTTGGACAATTAGCTTCATACTAACTACTAGTAAATCAAAACTACCTAATCAACTATGTACCCTGTCTTTTAAACTAGTTTCAGACTTCTTGTTCCGTTTTGTGAAACATACTACTTTTCCACAAAAATGTCCTTTGTGGTCATTATTAACTCTTGGTATCTTAAAGAATAGAATGTATCAAGATAAGCACACCTGAACTCTCTTTGCTATTTTCAAGTTTCTAACTATAACTATCTGATTTTGTTTCTCGCTATTACTTCAAAACAACATCCAAACAACCCACCCCAAAATGGTAACGAGTTTATTCATTTAATGATTTTAATGGTATAGGATGGGAAAAGGCCGAACGCGAAGTCTTGGCTTTAAGGCAGCAAGTCGAGGTTCTAAATACCAAAAACGCAACCCTAGAGGATCGAGTTGTTCATCTTGATGGAGCCTTAAAAGAGTGTTTAAGACAACTTCGACAAACACGAGAAGAAAAAGACCAAATTGCCCATGATGCTCTCGAAAAGAAATTTTCGGAAACTGAAAGTTCTGTAACCTCAATTGATGTTGAGATTTATCATAAGCTTGAAACGGCCGAAAAAGAAAACTCGGATCTAAAACTAGAGCTTTCATCAATGGCTGAAGAACTAGAAATACGACTTATTGAGATGGAATTAAGCAACCAAGCTGCGGAACAAGCCAGTAAGCAACATCTTGAGTATGTAAAGAAAGTAGCTATGCTTGAAGCCGAATGTCGTGTGCTAAACTCAGCTCTTAAAAAAGCCAATAATCAATCAATAGCTCACACAACGTTATCTTTAACTAAGAATGTTGGTTCTAAGGAAACAAGTAGTTTTGAAAGAGAAAAAATGGATTCGTTAGTGGAGATTGATCTCATGGATGACTTTCTTGAAATGGAAAGACTTGCGGCATTACCTGAAAGTTCTGAAGCTGATGAGATGTTTAAGAAGGTTCAGTCATTAGAAAATATTTTGAAAGAGCGTGAAAAAGAGATTAAGGCATTGAGAAACCAGCTTGAAGAGTCTGCATCTAAGATGGTTGGGTGTGAAAACGAGCTTATGGCATCAAGAAACCAGCTTAAAGAGTCTGAAGGAAAGTTGGCTGAGAGTAAAAACGAGCTTAAGGCATTAAATGACCGGCTTAAAGAGGCTGTATCTAAATTGGATGAGCGTGAAAACGAGCTTAAGGCATCAACAAACTTGCTTGAAGAGGCTGAGATTATGTTAGCTAAGCAAGAAAATGAGCTTAAGACATTGAAATCCCAGCTCCAAGAGGCTGTGTCCAAGCTGGGTGAGCATGAAAAATCAGGATACCGGCTTAAAGAGGTTGAATCCAAGTTGGCCGAGTGTGAAAACGAGCTTAGCACTTCCAGAGAACAGCTTGAATATGCCGAATCTAAGCTGGTTGAGCATGAAATCGAGCATAAGGCATCAAGATACCTGCTTAAAGAGGCTGAGACTAAGTTAGTTGAGCGTGAAAAACAGCTTAAGGCATCCAGAGACCAGCTTAAAGAGGCTGAATCCATGTTGGCAGATCAAGCTAACGAGCTCAAGGCATCAAGAAACCGGATTAAAGAGGCAGAATCCAAGTCAGGTGAAAGTGAAAATGAGCTTAATGCATCAAGAGACCGCCTTGAAGAGGCTGAATGTAAGTTGGAAGAGCGTGAAAATGAGCTTAAGACAACTAGAAAACAGCTCAAAGAGGCTGAGTCTGTATTGGCCAAGACCAGACGTCGTCTAGCAATGGCTGAATCACAATATAAAGCACTGGAAGCAGAGCGAGAAAGTTTGCTTCCAAAAATTGGAACTTTGGAAAACGACGTTCAGAAGGAACGCAGCTTATCGAAGAAGGCGGAAGCCAGGTGTCAGCAACTCAAAGATGAGGTATCAAGACTGCAACACGAAGTTCAGGTTACAAAGTCAGCAAATCGACCCAAAGAACTCAGTTTCCAAAGAGTAAACAAGGTAAGTTAAAAACTAGGAAAGCCATAAGTTTTTAGTATACTTTATGAATATGAAAATCACAAATCACAAATGAATGTTTTTATTTCACATTTGTAGGACATGGAGTTAGCGCTAGCGGGAAGTAAATTTGCTGAGTGCCAGAAGACGATTGCTTCTATTAATCAGCAGCTTAAAACTCTTGCAATGTTTGATGACTTCTTATTAGACACCAATGATTCATAACTGGTTTTATATGATTTTGAGCTATCTGCAACACAAATTATACTTCTATTCACTTTAAGAAATAGTATATACACAGCGGAAAAATCAATACTTTGTGCCTCGGGTAGCTTATTCTTGATATAGAAGCGAAGAATAAGCATGTAAATTTTCGTACATTCGTATCGATTTCTACATATAATGACAGAATGATCACCATGTTATAATGAGTTGACTCAGTGATGCACTAAATAGTCGTTGGAAGGCCGATTTGTATGATTTAGCTTAACAATTCATCTTGCGTTTTATGTTAGAATGTAACGTTGAGGATAAATGGATGAGATTTTGACTTTGATGTACGTGGCTTAACCATGGTATCTTGTGGCCGTTGTCAAACCCTTTCCCTGACCCCCAAGATGTAACTGGTTGGGGATCACATGTTTTAAGTGATTATTTATACTTCTTAAGTCGTGTTTACCTAACCAATGTATTAGTCCAACTACTGATTAGAGAACATTGAACTAACACTAACATGTCTTTGTTAATGGTACTAATTAGAATGATGCAGTGATGCACCTACCATATATAGGTCACACCGTTAGAAACTAATACTGAATTAACAAAATATAACGTAAAGAACAATGAATTAAGCTAAACGATATCACTCAGTTACTAGAATGCTGTGCTTATTGCCTTCTTACAGTTGGATTATATTATTTTGCTTGAGTGCGCCTATAAATAAGATTACATATGGATATAAGGTAGGTTCAATCCCGGTGAAAGGCAAGAAGAAACCTAATTAATTACTAGTAAAAAAATATTGCTGATGACGGATCAGCTTATTAGGCCACCATTTATGTCGGGCGGTTAATCTTGATTTACCTCTCACGTGATGGGCCTAAAGCAATATGTCTTAGGCCCGACGGAGATGCCAAACCCATAATTTATTCTTTTGGCATAGTTATTCTTAAAAGAAATCCGATCAATTTATATTAGCTAATTAAGTCTTAGTAAAAGAAAAACCCCGGTTCGCCACTTTCTAAATCGAACTTTATAGATGAGCACTTTACACCATGCTGTTATGCTAGAGCAAGGGGGCCTAGTAATCCTTTTGTTTTCTTTACCAACATGGTTACTTTGAGTTGGACCATTGTCCCACAGTTGGAGGTCCATAGGATAGAACCTCACAAGCTTTTTAATCGAAATTAGGCAAACAAGTAATGGTAGGAGCTTATGCATCTTGTCCTTGTGCAACTATTTGACTACATTGTTGTGCCCGTGATTCGAATTTAATCTATTCTACGGAAAATGTGAATGTGCCTTTACCCAACTTTCATATGTCGCAATTTCTTCCTTTTATTTAAAAAAAAAAAAAAAAAAAAAAAAAAAAAAAAAAAATCTTTGATAAACTTTCGGTTATATCAAAATGGGTAAAATTTGAAAGGTAAAGTAACAATATGATGGGTCAAATGGGTCGATATTCAATAATCACCAACAAATATATGCAACCTCATCACTAATTTGTATCTTTTGTCTAAACATAAAAATCTTTAGAGGATACGAATATTTATTAGAAAATGAGTGTTGAAAAAAGGACAATATATTTGAAATTTTGGACCATAAAGCAAACTAGAATGCTAAATCTATGGCAATTAATAAGGTGAGCATGAGCATTATTTTACATTCCCACTAAAATACACTCATATCATGCAAACCTAAAAGCTTCGAGTAGCTAATTTGATTGGCCTAGTTAAAAAGTAAGTGATTTTGACAATCGCATGATCGTGCATGTTACTATGTTTCATAATTGCTGATACACTAATGATATAATAATTGAATACAGCCAATACAGCCATTTGTCACAGTTACTACTTAGTACTATTACAGCTTTGAAATAACATCAATTCAATCACAACCCCCCATTCTAGGAAAAGAGAGATTGATTAGGCATTTGACTGATTGTTATGTATGTATCACTTGGATGTAGAGTTATCCAAGATGTGTGTGTTGGCTTGGTTTAAACAAGATCGGCTAAAACATGTGACTCTTGGTATGGGCAGAAATAAGTATGTTCTGGTTGACTCACAATCACGTGTAACTATTCGTACTTTACAGTGCAAGTACTGAATTAACTAAAACTACCGATTCATATTATTATAACCCAGTGTTCCATTTGTTGGGTAAAAGTAATAGTTTGAGATGTAGTTCGACTTAGATGTGACTTGCATATTAACTACATATACATTTCACAAAATTAAGGGGGATCTTACTTCTTCAATCTTCATCACCACTCACCAAAAAGATTATGACACCCTGTCTATACTATAGGTAATTATTTACATGTTCCCACCCATTTTGGTTCAATTGGTCAAGTGGTCAGTTAGGATAACTATGGACCTACTATAGCATAAGGTTGGTACTCTCAAGGGCTAGTGTCGGACCACAAGCAAAGCGGGTGAGTACATCCAAATTAACATTATATATAGTCTATAGAGAGAACAGTGTCATCTCATTTACATAGATAAGGGTCATGTTTCATCACATGAGTTAATCCAAAATTTTAACTTTGTGAAGAAAAAAAAAAGGTTTACAACAAACCAAAAAGATGGACAAATAACTGTTTACAAAACCATTTTTTTAACTAAGCTCTAAAAAGTTACTTGACCTAAGCTTGGTCTTATCAGTTACACAACCAACCCATACCTTTAATTATGCAGCGACACAAAAGGACGCATGTGAACTCTAAGATGCAAAATAGCCAATAGAAGTCTAGACTAGTTTATAAAACTGCTAAGGTCAGCTTCCGATCTTTAAAAGGCGTTCAACTTATATTTGCCCATTGGTTCAGTACAGAGCATTCCACCAACTTAAAACCACAGAAACCGACCCCTTTCTAATCTACCCAAAACAAGGAACAGAAACAGATCATATTCTATAGTTAAGGACTACAAAATTTAGAACTTATACAAAAATATAAAACGAATCACCACCTGGATTAAAGTGTTGTTTGGGCATATAGGCGCTTGGTTTGACTTTATTGTTGATCTATCGAGATTTGACTTTACTTGATAGCTTGATAAGTTCTTCTTCATCTTCAAGTTTCTTTCTTCTGGCAGCCTCTTCCTTTTGTCTTTGAATTAGTTCAAGTTCCCTGTGTCGTTCCTCCTCTTTTCGTTGAAGCTCAAGAGCTTCTCTTCTCTGAGCCTCTTCTACCCGCCTGCGATTCTCTTCCAACATTTTGTCAAGCTCTTCTCTCTCTCTTCTAGCTTGCTCCTGATCAACATAACTTAATGATTAGTAGTCTGAATCTACGATACCGATAAGAGTAAGACAAGAGCGACTTCTTTTTTGGTGGTCTAGTTCCAGCAGGGAATGCAGTAATTGCTCAATCAGATTTTGGCGAGTAATGACTGAGACTTTCAACTAGTAATTATCACTTGAAATTGGTCTACTATGCGAGAACTAAGGGGAACGAGTTAACTTTTACCTGAGGTCAAATCAAAACTTAGCTAGAAGGGGAACGTGTAGTATGTCGCCCAAAGTCTTTTTTCAGTTATACATTCTCCAAAATTATTTTGAAATTTATAACTAATGCATTAATTATTTATAACAAATTAATAGAACATAGAACTTCTTGCAGGTCGACCCAACCCAATCCAACCTTTTCATCCATACTAGAATGACCCATTTCAGCAAACCCCTTTTTAGTGGTTAACCCAAACAGCCCGACCTGCCATCTTGCCACCTCTGATATAATATACGAAAAGGATGGTTACCTCTTTCTGCCTTGCTTCAGTGAGAGCTGCTTGCTTTTCTCGTTCAAGTTGAGCCTCAATGTCCTCAAAGAGTTTCTTGTGGCCTTCTTCTACTCTCCTCTCTATTTCTTGTTTGATTTCATCTGACCCCAATTTCTCCTCAACTTTCACCCGTATCGCTTCTTCTATTCTCCTTGCAGTCTCCTCTTCTAATCTTTTGAGCTCTATTTCCTGTTCAAGCCTTGCAAGATATACTGGTAGTCAAGAAACAAAGAAAGTATACTTCTATAATGATATTTATTTACGTTCTTGTAACGTTTCTAAGAAATGTGTAGCAACAATCTGAAAGTCTACCCCATTTTATATGTAAACTTCATAATCATCATTTGTTGCTAATCAGTGAGTGTTTTCCTTCATCAAGTTCATTCCATACCAGTATACCACATCACTTTTTTGCTAAAAGCTCTGTTAAACGCTGTAGTTTTAAATGTATGATATAAAACGAAATGCAATTTTATATACATAATAGTGCGATATACATAACAGCTAGATAATAGTGGCACATAACAAATAGATTCATAAAGATTCCTGATTTATTCCTTGAGAGCAAAAGGGATCGTTAAAAGGGCTGGAGTACATTTAGAGAGAATGACATGAATAGGAAGACGTAAAATGATGCTATCCGTGTTGATGAAGACATTAACATGCATGGGGTCATGAAAAATATAAAAGGAACAACTAAATCGGCCTACTTCATACAGATGACAAATTTAAGTTATGTTACTTCTGAAACGGACTTTGAACTAACTATATCTGTCATCATGAACGAAATAGACTTTGAACTTTATCCTTGCAAATTAAGATGCATGGATTCCCCATGAGGCCATGATGCTAGATGTCCCTACACAGCAAAAATAAAAGTATACAGCTTCAACGCTCAAAATAAAAAGGCATGAGACGGAGTTGCAATGGTCTTCCCTTGACCTCATATACGTAGAAAATAATGAATGAGTAATGCTCTAACAGATATTCAACTCCACTAGTTTTTAGGTTTCGAATGTTTACACCTTCATCTCAACAGGAACATAAGGGTATAAATTAAAACCTTAAAAGCTCACCAATTATACAATTAAGCCTATATAGATAATCACACAACTCTCACATACTTAACTCATGCTAAATAAATTCCCATCAACTTGCTACTAATAACATGGTTGACAAATTAAGTTATGTTATCTCTAAATGGAAGATCCCATATAAACATGTGCCTTGCTGAGGCTTGGGGAAAAAAAAAAAAAAAAAAAAAAAAAACGATCCCCACTTATCATAAAAATGGAATAGCTATACACTTCAACACATGTCGAATAATTCAATATAAGCTCGCACAGTATATTTGATATTTTGATACATCTAGTCAACTACCACCAAAATGAAGCTGACATGAAGCAGACTCCAAAACCATCTCAAAGAGTAACCAAGGCACACAAGTCAATTCAACTGATAAGTTGATAAACTGCTAATTGTAATGCTCAATTACTAGAACTCGTGATTTAATGGACAGCAAAGCTCCAAATTCTCCAAAATTATATTTTCAGCTATGCCTGTACCAACTAGAGGTGGCAAAATATCAAANTTTTTTTATTTTTTTTTTCATACTCCTGTTATGCCAAACTTATAACATTACCCTTCCCCTAATAATATACATCAGAATAACGTTATCGGATTCATATATTTTTCTATAACTTATCGGTTTTACTTTTCTAGTTTTCTTCTTTTTTAGTATAATCGAAGTACTTATTTTTTGGAGTAATAATATGTTACTAGATAACCTTTTACCAAAAAAAAATACTTATTTTATACTTTTTGTCAGACTTTATAAACTTACTATTTTAATAATATACTTTAAAGCAAACAAATATTTCATACTTTTTGTTTTTTTAACAAGGAGATATCAATCTCATATTCTTTTTGCATTAATGACCTCCAGGAGTGGCAATTCTCAAAATGACATGATAAACAACATGAATCTCAACACGAAGTTATACATGTTTGGGTTGAGGATAAATATGTTTGGGTCAAAACAGGCCAACCAGTCTAACCAGTATAATGAAAGGGTCGTGTTTGAGTTGCGTAAGTATTAAACAAGTTAACCCGTGAATCCGTTTAAGTATATAAGCCTCTAAAATAATAATATAACTTGGGTTATATATTCAAAAAAAATGTGGATTAAATGTATTTAATTATGTACTTAGTATGAGTGAATTACGATTATAAATCAAATATCATTGAAATTGATGCTTACAAACTCATATATCACTAAAATTGTCATATACTTATTTTTATCATATTTTAGATCCTTATATTAATGGGTTTTTCTAACTTGTGCCTTAGGGGCACAAGTTAAGCACACCATAAGTACATCAAAAGTACACAAGGACCCACATAAAAGTACACTTGTCTGTACTTTTATGTGGATCCCTGTGTACTTTTCGTGGACCCTTGTGTACTTATGGTATGCTTAACTTGTGCCCCTAGGGCACAAGTTAGAAAAACCCTAAAACATAATGCATGATCTTATGATCATATGGTACAGATCTCGTTTGATATTCATTTAGATATATTCTATCTTTACCTCATGAATGAAAATGAAAATATAATTTGAACACTACTTCCAAATTATGATACTTGGCCTCCCACATGGTGCTATATGTCACTACACTACACACAGTGAACGCACACAATTAAGCCCCTCAAAATTAAGTAAATAACAGCCATGACACAAAGTTGGATAGGTTAGCACTTGACCTCATACAATTAAGATTTTAATCAAGTTTGAATGGTTTCCAAAGCTACACCTTGATTCATTAAACCAAGGATCACTATACCACTTGTACTGTTAGGCATACATATCCATCAATAATCGAGTCACCCTCATTACTTTTGAACTTTCTAAAAAATTAAACATGAAGTAAGGAGTAATAAAAAGACAATCGTAGACAAGAAAAAAATTGTTTTATGTACCTTTTCTTCTCTTCTTCTTCCTTTTTTGCTTTTGCAAGTGCAGTTTTGCGCTCAGTGGATGTAACACTCGGGGTTGGGGACTCCACAGGGCTAGGTGAAGAAGTCCTGCTTCTTCGCCTCCTATGACGCCGAGGTGTTGGTGACTGACTTTTCTTGTGTCTAGAAACTGGTGACCGACTTCTCCGACGACGAGGCGTACCAGATCTGCTTCTTCGCCTATTTAACATAGTAAACAACAGTTACTAAACCGTACAAAATACCAAATTGACGGTTCGTTTCTACCCGAAATAAAAATAAAAATAAAAACTAACTTGCAAACTCGTAACAATATTCCTTGACTTTCGCTTTCTTATTACTTTATTTATAGATAGAGCAAAACACTTCCATGCTTCATTACCTAAAAATGCAAGACTTATTCTGCAGACACCCAATCTTCTTTAACATTTGTTTCCACAGGGCTGCTTATTAAGTGGGTGTTCGTGATTGCTTAAACTTTCCGGTTATATGCAGGGGGTGTTTGTTTGAGCTTATATGTGGGCTTATGAGCTTATTTATTTTTCGGCTAATATTTCATAAGCCCCAATATTCCAGCTTATCTTGAGACATATGGGCTTATATAAGTTTATCATATAATAATAAACTTATACAAGCCCACAAGTCTCAAAATAAGCCGGAAAATTAGGGCTTATGAAATATATATGATAAACTTATATAAGCCCATAAGTCTCAAAATAAGCCGGAAAGTTAGGGCTTATGAAATATAAGCCGAAAAACAAATAAGCTCATAAGCCACATATAAGCTTAAACAAACACCCCTGCAGTTTATAGTGTTAGCATAAAACTGCGTCTGCTTGGGACTGCTTATTCAAGATGAAACCCCTAATAATAATGGATTTGTTTTCTACGGTCAGCTTTTTCTTTTACCTGGGTTCCGACTCGACATTGCGAGCCGACTAATCCCAGGGCGACTACTCTTTTTGGATAGCCCGGAGTCATCGCAGGTTAACCTCCATGGCCACATGGGGATTAATTTTCTCCCCAAGGTTTGAACTTGGGACCTCCAGAGACTTTAACCACTTACGAGACCAAATCCAAACCACTGGGTCACCCAGTTCTTATTACAATCTTTTACAGCATAAGCAAATCCAGCCACAAATTCCTACAAAACTGCTTATTATTTGCTTATTTTTGAAATGGAACACCAATTAGTTAGTTTGGAATATCTGATTGCTGATTATTTCAAAACACAAGACCAAACACCCTAAAAAGGATATATTTATTAATTAGATAATGATATAAGAATAGTTTTATAGGAAGTGGAGGTAGTTGAAAAGATGACCTAGTAGTAGGTGAGCGGCGACGGCGGCCGACCGGAGACGGGGAGCGTCTCCGCCGGTATGACGACGGTGACCGAGATACACTTCGAGGCATTGTTATTTTATTTATTTAATTAATCAAGGTGAGACCAGACTGACTGCTGCCTGTGAAACCGGTGGTGGTTCTTTTTAGAGCACGTGGTATGGATGGTGTGTGATCTCATAACACCGTAATCCACCACAACAGCGAAACATCAGTCCCTCATATTTATGATGTCATTAGACACCTGTGAGTCTATGACTACATATAACCCGCTAAAACACAATACAACACACAAAAACAAAAAAAAGGAAAATACCACACCACTCGGCCGGTAAAGACAGCGTCAAACGTGAAACGCGAGTGGTGTAGTCTTGGCACCATCCCGTCACATTTTGAGGAAAACGCCAACTCTTGGCGCACTGTACCCTAGCTTCTTAGTGGATGGGGTATAGTAGTGCCCCTCAATGCCAAACCAAGTGGCAATTACCTTTTGCTCGAGTCTCTGTCACGTTTTGGGGAAAACGCCAACTCTTGACGCACCATACTCTAACCTCTTAGTGGATGGGGTATAGTAGTGCCCCCTCAATGCCAAACCAAGTGGCAATTACCTTGGGCTTGAGCCGAGTGACTATCCCTTGGCTTTAGCCAAATTAGATAAAAAAAAAAAAAAAAAAAAAATTTAATTGATTTTTGAGTCGACTTTGTGTTTTAGTGAGATATGATGAGTTTTAAAATTAAGGTTTTGTCTTGAGTGACTAAAGAAGGGTTTTTACTTTTTAGAGCATTAAGAGTGTCACATATAGGCTATGTTTGGCGCAGAGCTTTTTGGAGCTTTTTGGGGCGATGAGCGGTGAGCAACGAACTTTTTGATTTTTAGCGTTCGTTTGGCAAAAGAGCGGTGAGTTTTGCTATTTTTTTAGGAAAACTCATTTTTCCAATGCTTCTTTAAGAAGCTATGAGCGGTGAACAGTGAGCTGTGGCTACTGCACAGCTACTGCTCACAGCTCACCTACTTTTGCCAAATATAGCCATAGTGACATGCCAAAACTCCTTTTTCAGTGTCACCTTAGCGAAAAATTGAGACGCTAGAAACGTTTGGTGTAATTTCACAGTTCTTAGGACTAAATCCGCATTAAATCGACATGGGGGACTAACGTTATAATTTACTCTATTTCATTTGTAAACTATCATATGAACCAACATCCCGTTGTCGCACCCACTAATAAAAAGAACCTAAACTAACTTAATTTCATTTGTAAATATCATACAACCAACACCCCGATGTCGCACCCACTCAAAAAAAGAACCTAAACTAACACAATTGATCAAATTGAGCCGTTAAGACCCAAAATACAGCCAAAATGAACAAGAGAACACCAACAGTGAAGTGTAAGCATCGGGTGCATTCATGAACCTTGAAGCTGATGCGTGTGCCTTATAATTCTGGGTTCTAAGCATGGGACAAGTGAGATGATACAAAGAGGAATTTGATATGCTTTCACTATAAAAATTTTTTGACTTGGTATACATTTTCTAACTTCTAAATCCTTGATGGGCAGTTGATTGTGTACACATAAAAACTTCACTTTCCACCATAGTGATTAACATACAATGTACATGTGTTACAGCTCGCTGTTGCATATACATCGCCATTAGGCACATCAACGTTTTCATTCACATTAAGGATATACTAAAGCACCTCCTTTTCAAGTTTTAATACAGCCATGAACGCTTCTTGTTGTTGCATATACATCGCCATCAGGCACATCAACATTTCCAATCACATTAAGGATATACTACAGCACCTCCTTTTCAAGTTTTAATACAGCCATGAACGCTTCTTGTTGTTGCATATACATCGCCATCAGGCACATCAACATTTCCAATCACATTAAGGATATACTACAGCACCTCCTTTTCAAGTTTTAATACAGCCATGAACGCTTCTTGTGGCACATCAACTTTTCCAATTGCCTTCATTCTTTTCTTTCCAGCAGCCTAATAATAACGGTAGATTCACAAGAATTATAAGCCGCATATCTTATACAATCGAGCATGGCTTTCGGAAGGAAAAAACAAATAAATACCTGTTTCTTTAGCAATTTTTTCTTCCTTGAGATGTCACCACCTACAGAAGAATGAGAGATGTAAGAGCGGAAAAAACAAAACGGATCTAGGACACTGTCATGACTATTCAATATACACATTATAATGTAGGAAAATTCCTTGAAGAGAAGTAATTTGAGTGTCTTGAAGCATTCAGAAACAGTATTGGCTAGAAAACCATAAAATGCATACTTACCATAGCATTTGGCAAGAACATCTTTTCTAATTGCTGACAAAGCCTCACTAGCAATCACCTTGGTGCCTATGCATGCCTAGTATAACAAGTTTATAGCACAAGTGTTAACAGGTATACAATGCATGAAAGGCTAACTTAAAGTTATAAAAGAGAATGCATTTCTAGATCGCATACGGCCATACGAACCATGTTTCAAGATTGTAAAAACCTAAAGAGACCCAATTTTTTATATCTACGTAAGTAACCCATGGCTGCACATACATCAGCAGACATATGTAGGAAAACTGTTTACCAACACCTGCTATTAAAAAGTTACTGTAACTCTTAAGTGGGCAAAAAAGGTAAGATATTGGCATAGTTGTCGACTCGTGACTCGAAATCCTAGTTTTTGACTCGCGACTAGACTCGTGCCTCGACACGTGACTCGACTCGTAAGAGTCTTGATATTAAATATATACATATATAAAGAAATATATAATTTATGTCTAAAAACCAAAT
Organism: Artemisia annua; assembly: GCA_014162995.1. Taxonomy (NCBI): domain Eukaryota; kingdom Viridiplantae; phylum Streptophyta; class Magnoliopsida; order Asterales; family Asteraceae; genus Artemisia; species Artemisia annua. Next base: position 39,716 of record LBNU01035942.1, on the reverse strand, counting down.
ATAAGCAAATTATTCAAGCATATTTAGTAATATTACAAGCTCGTTAGTTGAGGTGAGTCATATACTCGCACAAAGTATCAAAATGGCACATATATTGTACCCAACAATATTAATACTAACGAATCTAATAATTAAGCAAATGCCAAATGGATGAAGACCATAAAACTTATCTTGAAGAAGAGAATGAAAGAAGTAGTGTTAACCATCATCAGTTTCAAAAATCAAAAGCAAAGTCAAATTACACAAAAAAAGTAGTATGTGTTTATACTTTATACTTAATTGATTTAAGGTTTCAATGTATTCAAAAGTAGAAAACCTTTAAAAGGAACCTAAAACCCAGTGGATATAATAGATAAAATTGGAGTTTAATTGAGGAAATTGTTAGGATATGTGATTATTTACCAGACTCATACGAGTCATGAGTGGACTAGAGTCGGACAAGATCACAAGACTCACGAGTCACCTAGCGAGTCAGAGGCAACCGCGAGTCACTCCACGAGTCATCACTTTTATGCCTAAACTGACTCGATCGTGACTCGTATGAGTCTAACTACTGTAAATTTAGGCCATATGCGCACTAAAACTAATAAATTCACTACTGAAGGCATTAATATAATATAAGGAAGCAGCTTAACGCCAAGTCCAATATACTAATGCCAGCTGCAATAAATGAAACTTACCTGGATGGGCACTTTAAACATTTGCCTAGGTATAAGTTCCTTTAGCTTCTGAGTCAAAGCCCTTCCGACAGAATATGCCTATAGAGAGAGAGAATAAGGTCATATCTTTATCTCGTGTCAATAAACAGGAATAATAAAATAATAATGACATGGTGCAGATCTGTCAAAAGTTATCCTCAGCCATCAGAAAATCCAACGCTGATATAGGGGTCACAGTCACCATTTGTATATTATTTTGAATGATAACATTAAAAACATATACTTTATGTAGGGATAAACGAGCCTTTCTAGAGTAAATAGGGATAAACGAAGAAATACTTCAGTGCAACTACAGCTATATAATATCTATTGCAACCAATTGAAGGACGTGTATGAATGTAACTGGAACCCCTATCATCTTCTTGGATCCAACTTAAAAGATGAAAAATGACCAAAATACCTTATCTTTATGTACGATTGTTGACAAAGGCTCCACACCCTCACCATTTATCAACACATCAAGCTTTATTAAATCACTTTCCTTGTACCTGATGTCAGAATTACATCAGATACTGAATTACATTAGGCGGGTGTATATGGTATAAAAGTCCATATATAATAATATAAATTGATGGTGTAACGTTTTTGAACATGCAGTTCAAAAACCTTCAAGCCTCGACCCATTTACACCCTAGGGACTGCTGCCTCAGTTCATACAATAAAATTATTTTACTTACCCAATAAAAGAATACTCCATACTAGCATAGCCCTTGCTCCTTGATTTTAGTTGATCAAAGAAATCCCCTACCATCTGGAAAGAGATACATCAAACTTGTTTTTAATAAAAGAGCTTAGTAGATCTGTTTAAAGAAGAAATAACATAAAAATGAATAACCTCAGCTAGTGGCATCTCATAGGTGAGTGAAGCTCTATTCTCTGTAATAAATTTCATTTCTTTAAACTCTCCCCTTCGGTCTTGTGAAAGTTCCATAAGTGAACCAATATAGTCCTTCGGTGTGAGCATCTCAATCTGCAGAGAGGATATAGACCTTCAAGATTCAAACACACCATATATTGTGCAAGACTACATAGCATACCATAAGAGGGAAATAATAAAACAACGACAAACCTTCACAATTGGCTCTTCAATCGACTTCCTCTTACCTTGTTCAGGAAGTGCTGATGGGTTTGAACAGTCAACCTACACAGATGTTGGAAAAAAGCTGATAAAGTTGATTGCATATGCCACAGTTCCAAAGCAAAAAAATCAAAAATAAATAAAGTAACACAAGAAGGTTCACAACTTACAATTTCACCGTTGGTGCAGAACACTTTATATACAACACTAGGAGCGGTAGTTATGAGACTCAAATTGTATTCCCGTTCAAGTCTTTCCTGTGCAATAAGAACAATCACAACCAAGATGACAAAATAATCATACCGTGATTATAAATATTTGAGAGGAAAAACATCAGTAGTACCTGAACAATTTCCATATGTAGAAGGCCTAAAAACCCACATCTAAAGCCGAATCCCATGGCACTTGATGTTTCTGGCTCGAACTGAAAGCAAAAAATTATGAAATATGATTTGAAGATTTAAATGTAGACATTAAACATATTTGACATGCTAAAAACTTGGAATGAAAAGTGGTCCGGGCCAATCTAGTCTGACCCGTTTTGAGTTTTGACAAAAATTACATGCTTTGACCTCTTATCCAACCCGCCCCTTTTACCACCTATACTAACATGGCTTCAGCAATGATAGCTCTATGTTCATTAAATACTTTTACCATGATAGTGTTACCAGACAGATGAAAACAAATCTAGGAATTAGCTTAACCTTCAATGCAGCATCATTGAGCTGCAATTTGTCCAGCGCATCCCGTAAATCTGGGAATCTGCAACAACCGATAATGCCAATTAATGCAGCTGATAAAGGAACTATGTAGGTTTTGAGCTAAGTAATAAGAAATTAAAGATGTTTACTGGTCTGCATCTATAGGAAACAAGCCACAGAAAACCATTGGAGTGGCCTCTTTATATCCAGGAAGAGATTCCTCTGCTTTTCTACTATAGTGTGTTATGGTGTCACCCACCCTAGCATCTGCTACCGACCTTATTGAAGCTGAAATGTATCCCACCTGAAAAGAATGAAGTTAACACAAACATACATGCACAAAAATAAAAATTCATAAAAGTCATAAAATAAGATTTGAGTAATTTGTATCATTCTTGAGCTAACTTTATAGAAATGTGTATCATAACCTGTAATCTTTTTATATACTTAGTATCACTAAATATATAGTTAATTCACACATATTGTGTATACCTACCTCACCAGCATATAGTTCATCAACTTGCAACTGATTAGGAGATAAAACTCCAACTTCATCAGCATAATAATCCTGCATCATGCAACTTGTCAAAATTACTAAACCTAAACGACAACCTTTCAGGTCTTCAACAGATATGATGTTTGCAGTTTTCACTCAATCAGATACAACAACCTTAACGTGCACATTATTAAATAGCAGAAGAACATGGATGTGGTTTTACCTTCCCACTAGCCATAAAAAGAATTCTGTCACCTTTCTTTACAGTTCCATCAATAACACGAAAATATACAATAACACCCCTGTAAGCATCATAGTAACTGCAAAATTTATAGATATGAACAGTTAATCATACAATTATTCCTGTATATACGAATCACGTGAAATAATTATAGTAGGAAGAAACAATTGTTTCTTAGGGAAATAATCTACAAGTAGAAAGTAATAAATCTCCTAAGTATTACGAGTATAAGGGTGTGATAAAGATTAAAGAGCTTAATACCTATCGAAAATAAGAGCTCTCAAAGGTCTTCCAGCAGAATTAGGTGGTGGAGGAATCCTTTGAACAATTGCACTCAGTATTTCATTAATACCTATCCCCTCCTGTAATGAACAGACAATATATACATTACCTATGACACTTTAATAGATTTCACAAAGCCCCTGTCACTAAGCTTTCAACACTATGAGAATATATTGGAAATTGATTTTGTGGCATCAATATCTGATGGAACTGAAACTAAATAACTGTGTTTTTCTTCACTGAATGAAAGAGCACATTGTGGAAAATAATTAACTGATTTTACTATTGATCTTAGCAAGTATTGTTCAAAACTGAAAGTCTGGAATATGATCAATGTTGCACAGGATAAATATATCACCTTTGCCGAGCAGTAAATAGCATTGCTGCAATCCAAACCGATAACCTATTAATAAAATACGATAAATTAGAAAGCAAGGACCTAAAAAACTCCAATGAATGGGAACAACACAAACAGCTTAATGGAGGTGAAGTTTAAAAGCATGATATATATGAAACTGGAGCAACACAGGAATATCACAACCATACATACCAAGATTATTGGGTGAAAATTATAAAATGCAGTTAGCCTTTGATTTTGTTTTCTTTAATCTAAATATCATCCATCAAACTAATATTAAAACTTTAGGACCTTTCCTTTGGTTTTTCTCTTGCCACCCCTTCATAAAAACTGCTATCACTCGAAACAACGAACCCAATTAACTTTGTAATGGTGCCAGATAAACCTTCTTAAGGAATTGATCCAAATTGTTTTAAATTAAGGTTGAAAACTTGTGGAGAAAATATGCACCATTATGCAAATGTTTATCAAGTCTTGATTAAAAAGACAACATATTATATCGGAACAAAAATAACTGTTGGGAATATACCCCAGAGCAAAATCACATCAACTTCAAAAACAAAACATAATTGGTGAATATCAGCATTAAAAGGCAGTTAAAAACAGCCTTCTTTAAACTAACCTCTTCTATCTCTTGGATAACACGGCTTGGTTCAGCACCTGGAAGATCTATTTTATTCAACACCTGCACCGCAGTAACAGAGATGTCAAAAATAATTTGTTGGATATTAGCATTGAAAGACTGTTAAAAACAACCATCCATAAACTAGACTAAATTTTAATATTATTACATTTGATTATATTGTCATCTTTTTATTCTCCCATGATGTGTATCATATGAGCAGGGGAGGCCCGGAGGGGGTGCAAACCCGATTCCCGCACAGGGCACATTTTCGAATGGGGCACAAATTTTTGGAAATTTTTTACTGTGAAGAGCTAATCAACCAATTGCTATGAAGAATGCTAGGAGAACTTCACGAATCATCGGTTAACTACTATGGTATGTATTTTTAATACTATGATTTTGTTATGGATATAATTAATTGTTATAACATTAGTTATCATTTACAAAAAAAAAGAAAATTTGCTAGGAGTTAGGGGCATTTTTTTCTTGGCTCGCACTGGGTACTCAAATCCTCAGGGCCGCCACTGCATATGAGTTATGACAAATTGACAAGGATTTTCCCCTCAATTTGAATGCATTCTTATAAATATTGATTCTATTGTCTTCAGGATTGATCTTGATTCTAGAACGTACATGTTGCACTGCTATGACACCTTAATGCAATATTGATACGATGGCAATAATTGAAAGACAAAAAACAGGTTCTGATCAGCTTACAGGAATCACTTCAAGATTGTTCTCCAAGGCCAAATAAACATTAGCCAGCGTCTGAGCTTCAACGCCCTACAATAGAAGGTTTGAGCTCACGATAAAATCAAACTGCCACCAATAGAAGAAGTACAGAAAATATCATTGTTTAAACTAAAACTAAAAGCTTCTTAAACCAAGCTTTAAATGGGACATAAAAGAACGAAGCAGTAAAATTAACATATGCAATAATAAACAAAAGTAAGTCAGCTGAACTAGCCAACTTTATCTATACTACTACGGTAAATAAAGCATTTAAGTTGTGGCTCCACTAAAATTAAGATAAGGAGCTCCAATTATGGAGTGACATGTCACTTTTCAACTAAAAAATCACCTTAATTTTCAAATTGAAATATCTTTTTATCTATTTATTTTTTTAATGANCCCTGCAGGTTCATGGTATGCACAAACTCCTTTTTGGAACATTATATAATATGCAGGTTCATTGTATCTAGCACACTAAAAACTAGGTGCATTATTTTATTAACAAGGTAACATACTTATTTTAAAAAACAGTTTAAAACTATTAAAATGTGAGTTAGTAGGTTTGTTCTACACGACCCAAGATTATATTATTAACTGTTTAACCCGTTTCTAGTTCGACCCAACGTTTACCTGTTTACTTGTGGTAAGAGTTAAAGTATAAGAAACTAATATGTATTAACGAGTAATGTATATCTTCTTAATAAAGATGTGGTAAACGTTCATATAGTTAAAAGGTCTGCAAGGTGTTATCTTTTGCTAAGTATCAATTAGGATGATATTTAGGACAATGTAGAGTTATTATGTGTCTTTTTAAATAGAAAATTGGATATGTAGGTGTTTCCAAAGAGACATGACCTTAATAGTTTTTGGGAAGAGTGATGAGCTGCTTTGCTGCCATCTAGCCAGAAACCAATTGGTATGCAAGAACAGTTAGATATTTTTGATATTGCTCACTTCTAAAGTTGTAGGATCAAAATCAGAGAAGGGGTTAACTTAGATTCAATTTAAGTTGTTGGTGGTCTTGTATGGGTACACTTTTGCAATACCTTTTGTTGGTACTCTATCGTGAATTTATGCCCATTAGTCCAATGCTGCTTTGGTTGTTAGCTTGAAAAACCAGTTGAGTTTTCTTTGTCTAAAATTTTAGGTATGTGAATGAAAATGTTTTACTCGTTGAGGATTGCGCTATTTTAATCATTGAGAAATTGTTTTAATCATTGTTTGAAAGCCTGTTTAAACAATGTTTCATTAGCTTTATAGTCATATTGTTAGAATTTAGGGTGCCTACAAAAGTAATGAAAATAGATACAAAATATAGGAACCTGTTAGAATGGTAAGGCTAAGTAAGAATGTCCTTTTTGCAGTAAAAAGAGTAGCTACGAGGAGAAATGTGTAGTTGTGTACTGAGTAAATCTTACAGAAACTCGCATTCTTTGCAAGCAGAGAGAATTTGAATGATTATGATAAATTTGATGGTTATAATTTTGTTGTAATTATAAGCCCCATGACTTGTTTGAAGATACTCATGTTGAAGTTTATGTCAAACGCAGCTTTGGCTATCGAGATAGAGAGTGGTAATGCTGAGAATAACAAATTGGTCAAAGAAATCAATGAACTGAAGACCACACTGCTTGCAGCAATGTCACCATGACCAACAAAATAATGTTGGTTTCTTTAACCGTTTTACCCGTTTCTTTATAAGATTATGGTTTCAAATATAATTTCTTTGACAGGTATGTTTCACGGATTGCTCCTGAGTTTTGGATTATCAAGACTAGTACAAAATGATGTTGCTTCGGACTTTATAATTTGTTCTAGAAAAATTATTGTTCTTCGTTGTTGCTTTGAACTAGAAGTGACTGTTGGATAGTTTAAGTGATTTTATGGATTTTGCGTATTATGTTTGAAAGTGAAAACTTGTTCCAGAATTGTATGCAGCTTGGTTTAAAAATGTGTGCATCATTGCGCAAATTGCACGCATCGTTGCATTGCATACGAAATTTCGCATTATGGGGCCTAATGCAAGGTCATCCCAAATTGCATTCGCATTAGACCGCAACTTACCGCATTTGTGTAATGCTAGCAATGGTTGCAATTGTCGCAATCTAGAATTTAAGTCATTTTTGTTATTAAAAAAATCATATAAAAGAGATCCAAGTATTTAAATGGGATTTTAAAGATAGAACTTGTTAAAAGACGTACAGAACAAACGCAATAACGAAAATATAGTATCTTGCGTTTCGCTAAGTGTTTTACATCAAGCTGTGCTTTCAATTATTTATTTTACAAAAGAATTATTGGCATAATTTCAATATGCTAGTAACTTATTTCGTAAGTTTGTTGCATTTACTTGGTACTTGGTAGAATTTTACTATGTATAAATAATTTTCGTACTTTTTTTAATACTAAATGCAATGCGTCTAAATTGCGCTCGCATTCGCATCGCGCATCACGCAATGGCTTTTGGGACCTTTAACGCATCGGATCGCAAAACGCATTTTTAAACCAAGGACCCCGGTATATAACAAACCACATCATAAGATACAATTTGTGGAATTTTTAGCTTTACGGAATTTGTTTTCTCTTATCGCAGGCCTCACTAAGAAACTTAGAAAGCTTTTTTTTCTCTTTTTTTTTCTTTTTTTTTTTAACCTAGAAAGCTATTCCAGTTCCATATTTCTGATTCAGCTAAGTTTGAACTTGCATAATCTATGAGTGTCAGTCGGTAGAAGGATCCCTGTTTAGGTTACATGGGGATTCAGGGAGCCTTTTTGGCTCTGATGAACACGGCATAACCAGTATTCCCGTGCCCGTTTCCAGACTTTTCCCTGGCCATCCCAAGATGTTCACCCAGTGAAGTTTGAACCCTGGTCTCTTTTGAGACTTTAGGGACGCCTTACCACTAGGCCAACTTGGAGATGGTTTGGACTTACGTAATCTATGACGGAAAAATAAACCTGGCTGTATTACAATGACCTAACATGTACATACATCAGCTAAGAAGACATCTTGCATAGTTTTATAATTAGACTCAAAGAGTCCAAAACAATTACAAACCAAGTGGCATGTCCTATAGCAGAAAAATAAGATGGAACCTTCTAAAACCTTATTCCTTTTCACTTCCTTTTTAACAAATAAAAATGCAATTAAACTAAGCGGGTTAGGCTTGAGAAAATGCACCTGCAATTTAATAGTAATTCCTCTTTCCCTCTCAAGATCCATGTTATCCAGAAACTGCTCCTTCATTTCACGTGATTGCACAGTACCCGTCACTTGCAGCAACTTATCAGCTAATGTCGATTTTCCATGATCAATATGTGCAATGATAGAAAAATTCCTAATTCTTTCTATCGGCACCTGCAATTTCAAAATCATATATTTACAATAGCAGATAATGAAATAATTAGCCTTCCATAAGTTAACCAGTAAAATAGTTCTACTCATACAGGTACAAAGAAGTGCTTATATTTCCTTCATGTCTTATCAACCTTAAAAATGCCTGTGAGATTGTGACTCAAAACAAAACATATAAACATTTGTATGGCTTTCATTGCATAACCGAGAACGATAAGCACCAAACATGGGGCATGATAACCAAGACAACACTTATATTGGTCAACATATTCAGATAAAGGTATGTTTCACTAAGCAACCAGCAAGTGCCAAATAGGTGTTTAGGTAGCACTCCATTAGTTCCAATGAGAGATAGTCACACGTTGACCAATGATATCAAATGGTACCATTCAAATTCAAATTTAAAATACCGTTACAAAGTTAACACCTGAATATTCTGTGTGTATCATCGGTTATATAACTTCAAGACAGAAATATGTCACAACAACACTCTGATTGAGTAACAATAAACCACTCCATTCTCTGGAAATACGCATCATCATTTTTCAGGTCAAACCTAATGCCATCTACTTCAATTTCCCCCAAATTCACCACATTTGAAGATAAAATAAGTCAATGAAACCTCTCAAAAGGTCAAACTACATATTTGCATTTCACATCAGAATGAACCTAAAACCTAACCTACCAAACTAGTAGCAAACACTTATTTAACATAACTTGTATTAACGAAACTAAACGCACATTAATATCTTGAAAAATTACTACAGTTCATATCAAAACTGAAGTTAAATCCTAAGCTCCCGCACTAACTGAACACACGCGGATTAACAGAACTTAATGCAAATTACAATATCCTTAAAAGTAATACAGTTGATACCATAACTGGACTTAAAACCGAACCTACCGAACTGTACTAAGAGAACTACATGCACATCCATATCCTAAAAAATGTTTACAGTTTATATAAAACTTAAGGGGGTGTTTGTTTAAGCTTATATATGGGCTTATGAGATTATTTGATTTCGGTTTATATTTCATAAGCTCTAATTTTCCGGCTTATTTTAAGATTTATGGGCTTATATAAGTTTATCATATAATTATAAACTTATATAAGCCCACAAGTCTCAAAAAAGTTTATCATATAATTATAAACTTATATAAGCCCACAAGTCTCAAAAAAGTTTATCATATAATTATAAACTTATATAAGCCCACAAGTCTCAAAAATAACCCGAAAAATTGGGGCTTATGAAATATAAGCCGAAACACAAATAATCTCATAAGCCACATATAAGCTTAAACAAACACCCCCTAAGTTTATAACATAACCTAGTGCAGTAACAGAGAAGATAAATTAACGGAACTCGTATTTACAATTTCTATCAATAACTGAGCTTAAAATGACGCCTACTGAACGGAACACATATATAACGGCACTCGCTTAACAGAGCTTAATGCACATGAATATCTTATAAAATAACGCCATTTCAGAAAACAATGCCTAATGTATTAAAAGTATTAAGTCTTATTACCGGAACTTAACACGATATTACAGTTCACACCAATACTACGCTTAATTAACGTGTAACCTACTATACTAACAGAACACCTTAATTAAAGGAATATACCTTCAATAAACGATCACGGCCGGCAAGAGCGGTCGCTTCGGCGTCTTGAACATCAACAGCTTTGCTCAACACTTTATACCTTCTCCGTCGAGTTTTATTGTTAAAGTTAAGTTTGGATGAATTGAAGGATTGTAGAGTGTGAAATGTTGTGTTGGAGAAATGAAGTGGAAGGTGACGGTTGTGCTGTGGTGGTGGTGGTTTGGAGGATAAGGTGAGTTTGAGGCTCGTCGTCGTCATTGTCATGGCGGAGGAGGTGTTTTGGTTTTAAACCACTGGTTATTATTAGCTTGCCCGCTATCTTCCCAGTTTTACTCCAAATTATTATGTTATTATTATTTATTTTTATTTTTTAGCAATTACTCCAAATTAAATTAACATATGGATAATTGGATGCAATTTTTTTTTTCTTTCTTTTAATTGCCCAAAATGTATCGAAACAATGACGGTATCTGGGGAATAACCATCGGCTAACTCTGTGTCAGCAGTCGCGGTAATACAGAGGATGCAAGCGTTATCCGGAATGATTAGGCGTAAAGCGTCTGTAGGTGGCTTTTTAAGTTCACCGTCAAATCCCAGGGCTCAACTCTGGACAGGCGGTGGAAACTATCAAGCTGGAGTATGGTAGGGGCAGAGGGAATTTCCAGTGAAGCGGTGAAATGCGAAGAGATCGGAAAGAACACCAACAGCGAAAGCACTCTGTTGGGCCGACACTAACACTGAGATACAAAAGCTAGGGGAGCGAATGGGATTAGATACCCCAATAGTCCTACCCGTAAATGATGGATACTAGGCGTTGTGGTCGTCACTCAAATCCGATTATTTCGTGTAAAAAAGTTTTAAGTTTTGATTATTTTGTTACCCACTAAACAAGTAGTTGTTTAATGGGATTTTTTTTTTTTCTTTATTTCAAGCTTAATTTACACCTAAGCTAAATATGCCAACAACACTTATAACCCCACACCCGATCTCTGACTCTCACACACAACACTTTTATCTCCCACTCAAGCCCTTAACTTATTAAACTTCAAAATCATTGTCGTTAGTGATTCTTGTCAAATTGATTAATGCAAAAGGTACAATACTTTTTATTATATATGCATACATACCAATTGCATTTCACAGGTTTCAAAAAAAATTATGAAAATCTAATTAACATGTGTTCCGCCTTGCTAACTATTGATTTAGGGTGTGTTTGTTATGTGGGTTTTGAGATTTGGTATAGGACTTAAAGTTAAAAACTTTGTTTGGTGTGATAGTTTGGATTTTGCATTCAGTAGTTACAATCAAATATAAAAGGATAAATAAACCCTAAGTTGATGACGAGGATTTGTTTTTTCCTATAAAAGTGTGAGCCATGTTTAATTTTTAACTATTCATTTTTTAGTACTAGTAGGTTGCCCGCGCATAGCGGCGGTGACAAATAGTATTATCGAAATATTAAAGTAACGGAGAACCTTTTATAGTACGAGTCATTCAGACCCGGGCGATGCCCCGGGCTGTATATGATGGTATTATATATTTAAATTGTTATTGTTCAGCACAAATTTTCGTCATTTTGATCATGGATCCGTCATTTATTTTCGTCATTTTATATTCGGGACGTATTTTTGTCATTGTATATATAAGTTGTCATGGTAGCATACATTTTGTAAGCATGATACGTATTTAAAATAGTTTATTGACATGTAATCTTTTAAGATGTATTTTTTACGTAATATTTTTTGTCTATTTATTTTGGTATTGACTCTATCATTTTTTATTGGAACTAACTAATATTAATACATTGGGCTAAGTTATAACTATTTCTTATGATAGTCAACAATGCCCGTGCGATGCACATGTGCTGTATAGAAGTTTTCATAGATTTAAAATACGTGCGATGCACATGGGCTATATAGAAGTTTTCATAGCGTAATATTCGGCATTTATTTTCGTCATTTTATATTTAAGTTTTCATGGTGTCACACATTTGCTAAGCTTTATACGTACTTAGAATACTTTATTGAGTTGCACATGGGCTGTATATAAGTTTTTATATCGTAATCTTCAGAACTTATTTTCGTCATTATATATCTAAGCTGTGATGGTATCACATTTCTAAGCATGACACACATTTAAAATAGTTTATTGACATTAAAAGAGTATATGTGAAGAGATTTTTTTCAAGATGTTACATTGAAAAGAGTCTCTTCACATGTAATTTTTTAATATGTATAAGTTACATAAATTATTTTAAATATGAAGCGATGACATTAATGTTGGAGACCTTTTATATTCATCCACGTGCAATGCACACAGGTTTGGACTGCCTCAGGACCCATGCGATGCACACAGGTTGGATCTAATTGTTTTTTTCGTAATGTTCGGGACTAATTTTCGGTTCATGTTTGAAACTCTCATTTTTTTGTGAAAGACGGACTTCGTTGTTCAAATAAATTACATTATTAAAAGCGAACTATAAAACAAATTTCCTTTTTAACAAAACTATAAAAACATAAAACATTAAAGTGATTAGTATATTCAAGAGTATAAATTATAATTCGTATAATAAATTATAATTCGTATAGTAAAATATTGCATGTTTAATTTGTAACGTACTATTAATATGAATGCTAAGTATTCATCTATATTGACACCGGTGGCCGTGGCGTTGTTCTTGTTGTTGTTCTTCTTGTTGTTGTCTTTGTCGTTGTTGTTCATTGGCATTTTGCATGTTTTGTTCTTGATACAATTTTCGTGACTTGTCGATCTCTTTCTTTAATGTGAAGAGGTTTTTTGCAAAATGTTATATTTAAATGAGGCTTTTCATATGTAATCTTTTAATGTGAGTAAGTTACATAAATTATTTTTTAATTAATGCATTATTACAACATTTTTCCATAAACTATAATATCGAATTTGGAGCATTCATTAGTAACTCATTCTAAGTATTTACAGTATGACGACATGAATCACATGATCTCAAACTCAAATGAATAATGCTTACCTCGTGATAGGTGTAGGATAACATTTGAAATACAATTTTCTTCTCCTTTATATACTTCTTCGATTTAGAAGATTCTCATTGTTATGATGATAGTGTGAAGATATTTTTATTATATACTACCATTTGCAATATGTAACATCGACATAATTTACACAGTCATATCAAATATCAAAGTCACACAATATTCCAAGACGTTTAATTAAGAAAGTGACATTAACACAACGCAAAACAAAAAACTACATTAAGAGCAAAAATATTAAAATGCACCAACAAAGTGTAGTAATAATTATTGACTAAAAATTGAATGCTCGTCACATTATTTTCAATAAACTTACTTGCTAACGAATCAATAGTATTAGCCCGTTTATCGGTATTACATGAAGTAAAATATTGCATGTTTAATTTGTAACGTACTATTAATATGAATGGTAAGTATTCATCCCACCGGTGGCCGTGGCGTTGATCTTGTTGTTGTTGTCTTTGTCGTTGTTGTTCATTGGCCTTTTGCATGTTTTGTTCTTGACACAATTTTTATGACTTCTCGATCTCTTTCTTTAATGCTTCTTGATGCGCTACAAAAAAAATAGATATAGTTGATCGTTAGTAACTTAAATACAGTTAATCAATATATTGCATTTTCGATCAAAGTAAAAATGTTCGTGCATGTTCCACTTAATTGATAAGACAACGATGTGTAGGATCTCTTAAACCATTAGAGAAGATGATGTTACTACCAAATCTCTTAAGCTACCATCTTTATGTCCTACATTGTTACACACAAAAAACACACGTGAAATTTACATAAAATAATATAAATCAATATGCTAAATAAGTAAGACGATATGATGCTTACTTTACCACCATAATAAGTTGTAGCCCAATGTGCACGCGGTGTGGAGGAAGTTGTGGTTTGTTGTGTGTGATTTTTGACACATTATATAGTTGATAAAATATTTGTAACTCATGGACGGGAAGGTAAAAAGACTAACAACTAATTGGTGTGTTTAATTTATGCATTCATAGTATTTTTGGTTTGTATTCTTTGAGGTTTAGAGATGGCTTGAAACATGTTGTACCGTACAAACTTTTGTGCACGATTCCTATGTACTTACCCTTATGCATGACTATTAAATCAATGTACTAACACATGAAGCTTCCACATTTCACTTTCAATTCATGAAACATTTATTGTGAGCACTTTGCATTTATAAGACAACTTAAGCTTTTAGTATACGAGTCATTCAGACCCGGGCGATGCCCCGGGTTGTATATGATGGTATTATATATTTAAATTGTTATTGTTCAGCACAAATTTTCGTCATTTTGATCATGGATCCGTCATTTATTTTCGTCATTTTATATTTGGGACGTATTTTTGTCATTGTATATATAAGTTGTCATTGTAGCATACATTTTGTAACCATGATACGTATTTAAAATAGTTTATTGACATGTAATCTTTTAAGATGTATTTTTTACGTAATATTTTTTGTCTATTTATTTTGGTATTGACTCTATCATTTTTTATTGGAACTAACTAATATTAATACATTGGGCTAAGTTATAACTATTTCTTATGATAGTGAACAATGCCCCTGCGATGCACATGTGTTGTATAGAAGTTTTCATAGATTTAAAATACGTGCGATGCACATGGGCTATATAGAAGTTTTCATAGCGTAATATTCGGCATTTATTTTCGTCATTTTATATTTAAGTTTTCATGGTGTCACACATTTGCTAAGCTTTATACGTACTTAGAATAATTTATTGAGTTGCACATGGGCTGTATATAAGTTTTTATATCATAATCTTCAGAACTTATTTTCGTCATTATATATCTAAGCTGTGAAGGTATCACATTTCTAAGCATGACACACATTTAAAATAGTTTATTGACATTAAAAGAGTATATGTGAAGAGATTTTTTTCAACATGTTACATTGAAAAGAGTCTCTTCACATGTAATTTTTTAATATGTATAAGTTACATAAATTATTTTAAATATGAAGCGATGACATTAATGTTGGAGACCTTTTATATTCATCCACGTGCAATGCACACAGGTTTGGACTGCCTCAGGACCCATGCGATGCACACAGGTTGGATCTAATTGTTTTTTTCGTAATGTTCGGGACTAATTTTCTGTTCATGTTTGAAACTCTCATTTTTTTTGTGAAAGACGGACTTCGTTGTTCAAATAAATTACATTATTAAAAGCGAACTATAAAACAAATTTCCTTTTTAACAAAACTATAAAAACATAAAACATTAAAGTGATTAGTATATTCAAGAGTATAAATTATAATTCGTATAATAAATTATAATT
>LBNU01035941.1:1572-36496 GCA_014162995.1 Artemisia annua | reverse complement strand
GATTGCGCACATTGTAATCATACTATGAACTTTATTGTCCACTACTGTTTACAAACCTACGAATTCACTCAACCTTTGTGTTGACTTTTTAGCATGTATTCTCAGGTACGAAAGGAATTAGCTGGCATGTGAAGGCGCACGGAAAACATTTTGAAGACGATGCATATATTATCATTCGAACAACTTTTAAACGATTATGTTGTACTCTTTATGTATTCCAAACTTATGGGACCTCTTTGTAAACTCTGATATTTTAATCGAATGATAATTTATTTCAAAACGTCTCATTTAGAGTCGTTTTCTTGTAACTTGTACTGTGAACTATGAAGTAATACCCCAGTGACACAATCTTCCGCTGCAAAAATTTTGGGGGTGTTACATCTTCCTCCATTTATAGTGACAAAATTAGGGTTTTGGGCACCCCTTTGTCCTTTCCCAGCAATAATATCAACCTTTAGATGAGGGAAATTCAATCTTGGCCGTAGGTTGGTTTTGGCGCCAAAATGGTAATAATAACCATGGTCTGTTTTTGCGTGTGCCAGGGGTGATTACCTTGGACTGGGGTGAGGGAAAGTGGGTTAGCAGTGATTAGAGGTGATGATGAAGGGTGTAGGGTGGTTTGGCAGGGGTTCACGTGAGTGGTAATGGAGGTGAAGGTGGTTTTTTTGGGGGGGAAAGTGGGTTTGACTTTTAAGGTTTGACCGAGGGTGAATAAACACGGGTTGTGTTTATTTTTTGGGATTGGGCCATGGTGGAGTTGGGCTAGGATAGGATTGGACTGGGTAGTGGATTTGGATAAAAGGGAGGTGTTGGGTTGAAAGTATATAAAGGGTTGGGTTTGATTTGGTTAAGTAAACAACTAGGATCCGTTTGGTTTGTAGTTTATGTAAGCCCAAGGACCAAACTTGAATATTCTGAATTTTTAGGGGCCACTTTTGCCAATATTCCAAACATGCTTCAAGGACCTTTCTTGCCACTTTTTGAATTCCTAAAGGCCCATTGTTGTTAATTCTCCCAAAATGAAACACCCGGGAACCAAAATTGCTAATTTGCAAAGTTAAAGGACCAATTTTGACATTTGTTGTAAAGTTCCATTCAAGGACCAATTTTGACAACTTTGAATAATACAGGGACCTCGAATGATAATTTTCTACATTTTTGATTGCCAGGGACTATTTTTTGCCAATCTTGAAAGTTCAGGGACTGAAACTGCCAATTATAAAACTTTGTTCGTTTTTCATTTGTTTTCAATCATTTTGTCCCTGAAACTTATAAAAACACAGTCCAATGATATTTTCTGCATTTTGAGACTTTTCCAAGTGTTTTTGACTGTATTTGAGGTCTAAATGTGAAAGAAATGATGAGTATTTACACACTCATCAAAAACTATCTTGACTTTTTGGTGAATCATTAAAAGGTTTTCTAAAGTTAGCAGTATTTTAAAAAGTTTTTCTTGAAGGTACTGCTGAATGTCTAGCAGTACTTTGAGAAGATTTTGGAGGTACTGCTTGTTTTGAAAAAACTTTATGAAACTTTTTATCATTTTTAATACACCCTGTACCCTTAACATTACTCCTTTTGTTATCATCCTTAGGTTTCTCAACTGTTTCTTTTAAGGATTCAGAACTAGATGGACTTGAATTAGATTGACCAGTAAGCTTTTTCCTAAATTCTAAATTGTCTACTCCAAAACAAGAAACATCTGTCCTAGGTGGTTGAAAACTACCAGTGGGTGGAGCAACTGAATTATATCCCTTTTATTTCTTAAATTCAGTAGGTGTTTGACTAATTGGTTCCTCATTACTAGATGTGTTTTCTTCTGAACTAATGAGTTCATCATCACTAGTTGTGATCTACTCTGAATTAATTAGTTCCTTATCACTAGTTGGGTTCTCTTCTGAACTGCTATACTCAACACCATAACCTAGGCCAGTTTTAATGTTTGTTGTTCTTTGTTTATCAACAAAACTAACATGTGAAAGACCAGCTTCTTTCCAACTAGCAAGTTTTGCTAACAATTCATCCCTTTCTTTAGTGATCTTTTCATGTTCAAAAACCTTACATCCTAACTTCCATTCACTCAATTTTAATTGATAGTCTTGTTGCTCATATTTTTCTGCCCAAGCAATTTCATTTTTTAATGAGTAATTATTTTGGCTTTTATTGACTCTAAAGTCAACTGATAGCCAGCTACCTCAGACCTAGCCCTTCTACAATTATCTCTTTCAGTCTCATATTCTTTAAGCAATTTTTGATAAAAATTACTACATTTAGAGCATACCTCAAAAATAGTGGATGAATTTGGTGAAGTAGCTACCATAACCAACAGAACAGGTTCTTCTTCACTTTCCATGTTCCAATCAAAGCCTCCAAGGCCATCTCTTGATTCCAAAGCAGCAAATCCTGGTTCCTCATCAAAAGCTGTGCTCCAATCAAATTCTTCCAAAGCAACCATAGAGTAGGTTACTGGTTCATCATCAAATTCATTACTCCAGTCAACCTCTGATAGATTTTCTTGAGCCACCAAAGCTTTTGGTGTAAAGTCATAACTTTTTTGAAAATTGGACCAAAAGTGAAATTCAGATACAACCACAAGGACCAAAAATGTAGTTAACTCTATACTTTTAAATGCTTACCAATGTACGTAATATTGTCGTACTACCACTTATAAAAGTTACAGTTTTGATCCTTTTTGTTTGCGTTGACTTACATCGTTAGTCCCTTGAAATTTTTTCACATAGAAAAGTTACAATAATGGTCCCTTGACTTTTTCGTTGACTTTTACTGTTAGTCCATTGACATTTTTTTCGCCTAATATATGTATATTTCGTCTGTTTTATATGTTCTTGTCAGTTTTATACGTTTTCATCCGTTTTATAAGCTTTCATCCGTTTTTCTTACGTTTTCATACATTTTTATCCGTCTTTATACGTATTTATCCATTTTACACGTTTTTGTTCGCTTTTATACGTTTTTATCAGTTTTTATGCATTTTTGTCCATTTTTATACGTTTTTTATCCATTTTCATCTATTCACGCAGGTTTCCATTCAGTTTTAAAAGTTTTTATCTGTTTTCATCCGTTTTATCTGTTTTTATGCTTTTTAACCGTTTTCATACGTTTCCATTCAGTTTTATACGTTTTTATCTGTTTTATCTTTTTTTTTGTCTGTTTTTATACGTTTTTATCCATTTTTATGCATTTTCATCCGTTTTTATATGCTTTCGTCTATTTTTCTTACGTTTTCATTTGTTTTATCCCTTTTCATCCGTTTTTTATACGTTTTTGTCCGTTTTTATATGGTTCCATACGCTTTTATCTGTTTTTGTGTTTTTTTGTCCCTTTTTTTATGTTTTTGTTCATTTTTATACATTTTCGACCATTTTCCTTACGTTTTATCCATTTTTATACCTTTTTGTCTGTTTTTATATGTTTTTATCCATATATATATATATATATATATATATATATATATATATATATATATATATATATATATATATATATATATATATATAAACGGACAAAAACGTATAAAACAGATTAAACGCAAGAAAATGTATAAAGTAGATAAAAATGCATGAAAATGTAAGAAAAACAGACGTTAATGTATAAAAATGGATGAAAACATATAAAAACGAACGAAAAACGTATAAAAACGGCTGAAAACGTACAAAAACGGATGAAAACAGATAAGGACGGATAAAAACTTTAGAAAAATAGACGAAAGCATATTAAAACGGATGAAAATAGACAAAGATGGATAAATATGTAAGAAAATGTAAGAAAAACAGACGAAAGCGTATAAAAACGGATGAAATCGCATTAAAATGGACAAAAACGTATATAAACGGACAAAAATGCATAAAATGAGTGAAAATGGATAAATACGGATAAAACGTGTGAAAATGTATAAAAACGAATGAACACTTATAAAAACAGACTAAAACATATGAAAACAGACGAAAGCGTATTAAAACGCATAAAAAAGGACAAAACCATATGTAAACGAACAAAAACGCATAAAAACGAATGAAAACGGATTAAAATGTATAAAAACGGACGAAAACGGATCAAAACGGACAAAATGTATGAAAACATAAGAAAAATGGACGAAATCTTATAAAAATGGATGAAAACACATAAAAATGGACAAAAACGTATTCGAATGGTAAAAACGCATAAAAACGGATATAAACGTATGAAAAAGTATAAAAATTGTCAAAAACGTATAAAAACGGACAAAAAAGTATAAAGACAAATAAAAACGTAAGAATGTCAAGGGACTAACGGTAAAAGTCAACGCAAAAGTCTAGGGACCATTACTGTAACTTTTCTAAGTGAAAAAATGTCAAGGGACTAACGGTGTAAGTCAGCGCAAACGACAAGGATCAAAACTGTAACTTCTATAAGATGTTGTATGACAATATTACGTACATTGGTAAATATTTAAAAGTATATTGCGTATGTTGAGAATAAAATAAGTATGTTACGTATATTGGTAAATTTAAGAAAATTTGCTACGTATATTCAACCTTCACTCGAGATTTTATCAACTTGAGCTTCTTGTTCATCTTTAGCAATTCTTATGTGTTCTTATTACACCCGTAACTCGATAATGTACTATTTTATAATATAAGTGATAGTATTATATAGTTTAATATATGTTTTACGAGTAAGTGGCAAATTCTATTAAGATATATGGTCAATGTAATCAAAATGAGACTTAAGGGACTAAGTTTACCAAATGAGTAAAGTTAATTAATTAAATACTTATCTCTAATAATCTAGAACCTGGAAGAATTTGGAGGATTATCAGGAGTGTGTTAGAGTGACGATCCAAAAGGAGAAAGGAGGGAAAATCCCAAGCTCTTAGCCAAGCTCAAGTGATCATTGTGAAGTGTTAGTATAAGCACTAATAACCTTTAATTGGGTGTAACTACAACCAAGTAGGTGCTTTTCCCTAGTTATGAATCTAGGGTTAATGTTGTAAGATTAGGGGATGATGGGTAAAGGCTAATAGTATGATTTGTTAGTTAATTAGTCTTGAATTTGAGTTAATTATGGTATATGAAGCAAGTAAGAAGTTGGAAGCTATTGCTAGTAAGGTTGTGATTTAAGAATCAAGGTAAGTATATGGTTATGACATGTTTTGTTAGCTTTATCATATTTCATTTATGATAATGGTTTATGTTTTGGTAGCTTTATCATGTTTGTTATATGGTAATGGTGAAGGATAGGATATAGGGTGCGTTAGCTAGTTGTGAATTCATTTATAGGCATAGCTTAGTTAGTCGTTGGGCTAATTATGGGATGAGGTTCAACCTTGTGGATTGATCGCATTTAGGTCGACTATGTTGGCAAGAGGTATGTGCCCATATATCGCTAGCTTAACTAGTGGTTAGACTAGTTATGGTTTGGTATGACTAAAATTATGTGTTGTTTAGCTTGTTATGCCATATACTTACTATGCGTTTTGCTTACATGTTTAGTTGTGATGTTTTTTTGATAGGTACTGAAGAATCCAGTAAAGGTAAGGATAAGGTTTAAGTGATCGTGTTGTAGATATCTCATGCTTAATGAAGGTAAATAGAAGCTCATCTTTTGGACCAAGCAATTGAAGTTGGAAGCCCCGAGAGTCTTCTTTGTCTTGGTATAATCCCGTTTTCATTGTCAATGTCTTTTGTGGTCTTTGGTTATGTTTTGGTTACGATATAAATATGTGTAGATATTGGGAAGTCAAGCACGTATGTGTGTTAAGGTGAAATTTAACTTTAAAGAGCATTTGACAGTAGCCCGTTTTTACCCATTTTTGTGAAGTCATGGGTTAAGTAGTATTGTACATGTTCTTTGATTCATATAATGATAAATTAAGTGTTTGTATAAGAGTTTGCATGTATATTTAGTGAATTTCACCTAATGGGTTGAATGAGTCAAAATGGGCTTTGTCCTCCATTCTAAGAGTTACGTCTATGGTTGTTGTATATGTCAAATTTTTATGTTTCTATGAGCCCAATGATGTATTAGTAAATTTTGGAAAGTTTCGTGCCTCGGCAAGTTTGGGAGCCACGTTCTTCAAAAAAATTGGATTTTCGTTCTTAGGTTGTCCAGCTGATTCAGTATGCTTCACATCCGATCGGATGGAGGCTGGAATCCATACCAACCGATCGGTTAGACGGTCTATTCAGTTTATGTTGTTATTCCATATCTCGTATTTTGTATTCGTAGGTCTTCTTGGATAGTGTTAACTAATATTTTGGAAGATAATTAAGTATACTTTATATAAAAACTCCTTGAAGAGTCTAAGCGTTATTGATTTTTGGTAAGTCAAAGAAGGAATATGAAATATCGGTCATGGTTTTAATTGCTCATGGTTAAATTTCAAAAAATTTTGGTCGACTCGTTCAAGGGGCGTAACAGTTCTAGCTTGTTAGATTTAAAATAAAACACGATACTCTTTTACATGATGCAAGGGAAACCAACATAACAGGTTTCTTAGGCCTATTCTTCAATTTGGGTTAAAAATTCCCCAAATTCAAATGGGCAGTAAAGGAAAGTGTCGAGGATACACTTAATCTCATAAAACTGGAAAATCATATTAGTTAACGACAATTTCATAGATATATTGCAGTCGTGGTATGAACTATTCAATAGTATGAACTATTCAATAGTAGTACTTTACATGTTTTGATTGTGAATCTTATTTTAATCTAGACAAAAATACATTGTTGGTCCCTGAACTTTCCACAAAGCATCGCCATGCACCCTACCTTTCTAAAAACGTCGTGTGACGTCTAAAACATGGGAATTAGAGGCTGAATGCATCCCTTGACCACTTTTGTCGCGGTCAACGCTCATGTTTTGGTATGTTCTCAAGGGCATAATAGGCAAACTACATTTATCACCACACTATGGTTAAATCAACCAAGAGTGATAGTTTAGGGAGCAACTAAGACCTATGCTTCGCAACTTGAGCCTCTCTTTTCTGATACGCTAGTTATTTTCGTGTGAAACCAATTAACCCACAAACCAAACACATTTACACACCATAATAACACACACCCTTATCGAGACACCCATTTCCAGAAGTCAAAGATCCAACTAAAATTCCAACATTACAATGTCTTTTGGAGACAATGTGATCACTGATATGGCAGATTATATCACCAACATGCCAGATAACGAGACCACTAATATTATGAACCGATTGCCACTAGAAGATGCGGTAAGGACCGGTAGTTTAGCCAGAAGCTAGAGGTTTAAGTGGACTTTGCTGACCGATGTCATAGTTGATGAGGATTTGTTGTACTATTTAACAAATACCGTTGATGGTAGGCATATTACTAGGCTTTTACTTCAGCTTATTGGCCCAGTAAGAAGGTTTGTGTTTTCCATAGAGCCCAAAACGCTATTTGGACAAGACGACTTCAATTATGAAGACATTCATGAGTGGCTTTTGTTTTTGGTTCGGGTCGGAGTTGAGGAGCTCACAATTCGAAACTGGTATGCTGATCCAGTTACTTTGCCAACCAAACTTTACCATCGTCAAGAGTTGAAATTTCTAGAACTTCATTGTTGCACTTTTCCCACTATGACAAGTTTTAGGGGTTTTCCAAAGCTACTCAACTTAGAATTGTGTGATGTCAATTTCATAGTGGTACAGTTTGGGACTTAGTTGTTGGTTGTCCCTTGCTTGAGTCTCTAAAATTGGATTGTTGTAGTACAAACGAAATGAGACTATGGGATATTGCAATTATTAGGAATTTGAAGACGTTAAATTTGTCATTTGGTATTTGGAACCATCCTATGACAATAACAACTTCCAATATCTTTCAGTTGTCAAATGTTCCTAAACTTGAGACCCTTACCATGGATTTTCAAGACTGCAATGTAAGACCTATTCTTCTCGTTTTCACTTCAACTTACATATAATATTAACGTAATTTCTAACATTGATGCAATGTTAGCATTGAAACTAAAGGAAATTCGTCCTTTTGTATTGTAGTTGTTGGAAGAAGGTACCTCCTCGATGAGTGTCCGTGTGGCCTTTCTATCCCTCAAGTGTCTTGAGATATACGGGGTCGATTTTGGGAATAATGCAATGGTTTCATTGATCGTTAAAATGATTCGTGGGTCTCCAAATATGCAAAGGCTAGTAACCAGGGTAAGTGGAATGCATATCTATGAAAGACATCATATTAAATTCCAATGGTTGTGCATATGAACATTTCTCTCATTTTTCAGGCCTTATACACGCCTACTTATGTACCTTTGGAGATTGATTCAATTGATGTACCCATCAACAGAATGACCACGGGGTAGCTTCAAATTGTGGTGTTTCATTCTTTCCCTACAATAGAGAATGAAATAGCCATAATACGGTTGATACTTGCATGTTCCCCCTTACTGAAGAAAATTTATATCATTGACTGCAATTTGACTCCTGATGAGAATGAAAACATCAGGTTGAACTGGGATTTGGCAAGGAGGCTATTGAAACTCCCTCGAGCTTCCCCCACAGCCGGGGTAGATTTCTTTTAGTGATTCTAGTTAATGTATGGGTTGAATACCCTAAGACAACTATTTTCGCTTAAGTATGTTGCTACTTACTTGCTCACCAAATGTAATGGCAAGTTTGACTTTAGGAATTCAAATGTGCAAATGGTAAAGGTTATTTGGCATTTGCAATTTTTACAATGCCTATGTTGGTCACCAAATGTAATGGCAAATTCGAATGTTTATATTTGTGTCTTTATGTTTAATGTTCTTTGTAATGAATATATTGTTTTTGAGTTTTATATGGGTCGGTAAGGATTTAATGTCTTGCAATTAATTAATTTCACAAATTACACCGTAGGTCCCTAAGCTTGTAAACTCAAGGTAGCATGTTGTGAACACGTCAACTACATTTTGGGCGGGAACTACGTTTACGCAAAAGGTAGACAACCTTAAAGACTGAGTATGAAATAAAATTTGTTATTAAACCCTTTCACCGTCTCTTCACTGAGAAGGTATTAACTTTAGCGCGTAACCCAATAAACCCATCAACACACATTTCCCGATGGCAGAAGAATTCTCAATGTTGAACGAACTCAAGGTAGCATGTTGTGAACACGTCAACTACATTTTGGGCGGGAACTACGTTTACGCAAAAGGTAGACAACCTTAAAGACTGAGTATGAAATAAAATTTGTTATTAAACCCTTTCACCGTCTCTTCACTGAGAAGGTATTAACTTTAGCGCGTAACCCAATAAACCCATCAACACACATTTCCCGATGGCAGAAGAATTCTCAATGTTGAACGAACTCATGGAAGTGGCCGATTCACCACGATTACATGAGCGTATGAGCCTCTGGTTTAGTCAAGAGGCTGTTGAAGCCTGGTTTTTTAAAAACCTTATTCGTCAAGCTATTTATCATCTCAAGAGGATGATACCAATGCGAAGGGGGCTGATTCAGGAAAATGAAGCTTTGGGACCGCGTGGTGTGGCGATTGACTCTGTGGAGGCTTTAAGGAAAACCCGGGCCATTGAAATCGACCTACTTGCACGTTTGATCCAGGTGTATGGTCAAGCTGATGCTAATATTTGCATGCAGGAAGGTTTTTTTGAGGAAATGGCTAAAAATAATTAGTGTAATGGGGTCTTAATTTAGGGTAATTCCAGGGGTAGTTTAATGCGGTCTTTTGGGTTTTTGTTTTAGACTTTTAATGTTCTTGTAGGCTAATTGCCAGTATTATGCATATATAATTCTATGGTTTCTCGTTTAATCTTCTTGTTGTATCCTATTTTGTTTACTGTTCTTATGACCAAAAACAAACACCCCTTTATGTATTGTGGGAGGGAACAAGCGAATATAACATACCAAACACCCCTTTTATGTACTGTTTTTAACGGCAAAAACCAAACACCCCATAATATGATGAAAACCAAACACAGTTGATATAAATTTCGTAATAGCAAAATCAAAGACCCCCTTTATTAACAATATTTCATTGTATATGGCCCGTAATGACTTCCATGAGTCAAACCTATTTATCTAATGTCACAAATTGTAACCTCTATCGGTTTGACTTCCCTAAGTCAAATAACCAACGCAAATGACACAAAAGGGAAATGGTATGCCATCGTCGCCAAAATATCACTCTTGGTTGATTAACTAGAGTGTAGTACATAGTTGGTTGATTAACTAGAGTCGTATGTCATCGATGATTTAACCATAGTGTGGTGATAAATGTAGTTTGCCTATTATGCCCTTGAGAACATACCAAAACATGAGTGTTGACCGCGACAAAAGCGGTCAAGGGACGCATTCGGCCTCTAATTCCCATGTTTTGGACGCCACACGACGTTTTTAGAAAGGTAGGGTGCATGGCGATGCTTTGTGAAAAGTTCAGGGACCAACAATGTATTTTTGTCTTTAATCTATTGTCAACAAAGCATGGTACTGAATCAGAGTTACGCCATTGACAAGAGATTGTCCCCGAAAAAATTACCTTTCTAAGAATTGAAAGAGAAAAATGAAAATGTGTAAATTTAGATAGTTAATAATAAAACTGCGTTGAGATAAATTTACATGTATTATAAAAAAGAGAATTTATAAGAACATATATTGAAATTTGTAATTGGAATTTTAATCTTTACCCGCCATAATTCCACACTAGTGATTTCACTTACACCTGCTTGGTATGCGGTGATTAGGGAAAGGTACTTACAGAACCTACTCTGTTTATGAACTTTGAACATGAGATTATAGTCTGGACACTAGCAAGGAATCCTCTTGTATCATACATCAACCAATCCATAAGAAAATTATACTTCAGCCAGCCCCAGAAGAGTAATTTTATCATAGGCACGTGTATAGAGAATGAAGTCTGGGTTGTCTCCTTCAACATGGTCAATTACTACCATTTTCGTTCCCTTTCCACTGTAATGCATGGCACACTTGCGCACATACACTTAAATTTATCACGATAGCGGTATGTAAAGTTACTCATTATAGTAAACTACTATGTTCTGCATAATTTTGCATTTTCAAACCAATTTAGTATGTCACTAATGACACCTTGTTTCAATTACATGATAACATGTTCCAGCCCTTACCATTCTAGAAGAGCTTATAAGAGACCCAGTCACCTCGCCTCCATTGATTGTGCCACCATAAGTTTTATAACCACAAGCACCAGCTGAAACATTAAAATTTATAATAAAAAATGAGTTACTCATAAGCAACTTAAAGTAATCATAATTCATTATAAAGTATTCAAATTTATTTTACTTATCTTCAATAAAACATGGAGTTATAGGGGCTAAAAACCTTACAACAGCCATAAAATTCGGACCTTTAACTGCTCACAAAGTTCCTCTCAAAGTGTCTCTCTTTTAATGAAAAACATACGAAAATATGTTGATGAGTGTGCAAATACTCATCATTTTTAGTCAATCTAAACTGCAAAAACATTTAAAAACACTCAAATATGCATCAAAATACAGAAAATATCCCAAAGATCGTGTTTTATATGTTTTAGATGCAAAATGATTAAAAACAGATGAAAATCGTACAAAGTTTGCATAATTGGCAGTTTCAGTCCCCCAACTTTCAAAACTTGACAAAATTAGTCCCTGAGCATTTATTTTGAAAGAAAAGTCAAACCAAGTTCTTAAAAATCAAAAGTTATCAAAAATGATCTTTGGGTGAAAAGCTTTCAAAAGTTTACAAGTTTAGTCCCTGGAGTTTTAGTTTGGCAAGATTGGTCCCTGAACTTTCAGAAAATGACAGAATGGCCTTTGGTGAGAATTTGTGAAGAAAAAGTCAATAAGAGTCCACCATGAATCCTAAAATGACAAGATCAGTCCTCAGAGTGAAGTCTTCAATGTTTGGCAAGTTTGGTCCTTCAAGTTTTAAAATTGGCAAAAGTGGCCCCCGAGAATTTTAATTTGAAGAAAAATGTTCAAGATGGACCTTGGGAATTCTACACTTGGCAAGATTTGTTGGGTTTTAAGTAACTCTGCTTCTAATAATATCAATCTGCTGCTGACTGACTCTGCTGCTGGAATTGTGACTCTGCTGCTCATGTTGAAGAACTCTACTGCTCAGAGTTAATTATAGTATTGAGTCATGTATTTATGTTAATGATTGTATTAAATATTCTATAGGTTTAGAATATCGTTTGTATGTGTATGAAGTCTTTGTAAACCGTGTAGGGTTCCTTGTCTATAAAAGGAGATCCCTAGGGTTAGAGAATGTACGTGTATTAGAAAAGTCGAATTCACTTCAAGGTTGTAAAACCCTAGCATTGTAAGAGTGCTCGTATAATTAATATATTGAAGTGTTTAGTGTGATATCCATTGTTCTTGTGTTCATCTTAAGTTATATAATATATTCCGCGTATTATATAAGTTTCTATTCAAGTCAGCTTCTATACTAGATCGTTTGCTCAACTGGGATCAACAAGTGGTATCAGAGCTTGTGATCTAGAAGCTGTGATCGAGAAGAACTCAAGTACTACTAAAGTCTGTTCATAACAACAAAAGAAGCCATGGGTGATGACACACATATGATTACTGCATCCAAGATCCCAATGCTCAAGCAATGAGAGTATGAGCTTTGGAAGATGCGCATCAGGCAGTATATGCGCATGATTGACTACAAGATGTGGAATGTGGTTTTGGATGGTGACAAGTTTCCTAGGGTCGTCGATGGGAAGGAGCTAGCTATCAAAGCCAAAGAAGATGAAGATCTCAGAAAGCTGGAGATCAAGACTCTCAGTATTCTTTTAATGGGAATACCTAATGAGTTTCAGGTTGACTTTGAACACTGTGAATCTGCTAAAGCTCTTATGACTGCTGTTGAGTCAAGGTTTGGTGGCACTGAAGCTACTAAAAAGTCAAGGAAGAATGTCCTGAAGCATCAATTTGAAAACTTCACTGCTCTAAGTGGTGAGAATCTTGATGGCACTTATAACAGGCTTCAAAAACTTATAAGTCACTTGAAGCTTGTGGGTTACCTAGTTCCTGAAGAAGACATCAATCTCAAGCTTCTCAAAAGTCTTGCACCAGAATGGAGCATGCATACAGTTGTGTGGAGAAACAAAGCAGACTTTGAAACTATGAGCCTGGATAGTCTGTACAACAACTTGAAAGTATATGAAACTGAGATGAATCTCTCATCTAGTTCATCTACTTAATCTTCTGGAGCTCAAAATATAGCTTTTATGTCATCCAATACATCTAACACTTCAGATGCTCACTCTGCTGCTAATCACTCTGCTGCTTATGGTGTATCTGTTGCTAGCACTAGCAACTCTGCTGCTGGTTCTAACAATAGTGATGATATGAGTGATGTTGCTATTTGTGCTTTCTTGGCTGATCTTACTACAGGTACTCAAGTGATGAATCAAGATGCTGATCATATAGATCCTGATGCACTTGAAGAGATTGATTTAAAGTGGCAGATGGCTATGTTAACCCTAAGGGCAAGAAGGTTCTTGAAGAGAGCTGGGAAGCAGCTTAAGTATAAGCCTCAGGGTAACTTGGGATTTGACAAATCTCAGATGAAGTGCTACAACTGCAATAGGAAGGGTCACTTTGCCAGAGAATGTAGAGCTCCAAAGAAGATTGTAGAAATTCCAAAGAAGAATGATGCTGAGTCAAAGCCATCTACTGCTTTGGTGTCTTGTGATGGATTAGGTGACTTTGACTGGAGTGACATGGCTGGAGAAAAACCACATCAAGGGTTTATTGCTGAAGTAAAGACTCCAAAGAAAAACTTTGCTCTAATGGCCTATGCTTCTTCATCATCTGAATCTGACTCTGAGGTATCCAATGAGTCAAATGATTCTACTTGTTCTTTTAAATCTTGTTCTGACGCCATAGATGAACTTAAATCTAGGAATGAAAGTCTTAGGCAAGAGGTTGAGTCTCTAAAACTTGATAACTTAAGTTATAAAGTAGGAATTGAAAATGTTGAAAGAAGATTAGATTATCTTAAAGAGATGGAGCTTGAATATGTAGATAGAATTAATGTACAGGATGGTGAGCTTTTTGTTAAAAACACTGAGATAGATACACTTAAAAGAAAATTAACAGAAGCAGAACAGGCTAGAGATGAGGCTCTTGCAGATAAAGACAAACATATTGTAAGAGTTGAAAAACATAAGTTTGCTTCAACTGCCATAGATAATACTATTCAGTGTCAATTAATGAAAAGAGGTAGTGGCATAGGGTATACTGAAGTAGCTCCTCCAATGAAAAGTGCTTTTGCACCCCCAGGAAAGGAGCTATCCTTCATGAGTAAACCAGAAGAGATCAAACCTAGTGAAGAAATTAGTAATGTGTCTATTCAAACAACTAGGGTTGAAAATAAGTGGTCTGATGCACCCATCATTGAAGATTGGGTTTCAGATAGTGAGGATGAACAGACTAAGCCAACACAAAATGTTAAAAAGGAAGAAATTCCTACAGTTAATATGGCTAGAGTTAAACAGGATAGATTTCTGAAACCTGTGCTAGGTCATAATATGTCTAGAAAAGTGGTTGAATATAATGAAGTACCTAGACATCACATGGAGAGGTTTACTAACAAGCCTAGGGGTAATCAAAGGAATTTCAATAACCTAGTTTCGCATAAATTAGGTAATGACTTTCAATTACAAAAGAAGGCATGTTATAATTGTGGTAGTTTTGAGCATTTAATTGCAGACTGTAAAGTCTACCAAAAACCTTTTGGAACCAATATACAAGAGTGAATCATCAAAACTTTTCAAAAAGGACTCACTCTCCTTCCAAAAGACAAATGGTTCCAAGAGCAGTGTTATTGAGATCTGGTGTTACTAGATCAATTATAACTGCTCAACCAAACATGCCTTTTCATAATAAAACAACTGATCCTAGTTCTCAAAGAGCAGTTAAATCTGCTACTAAGGCAAAAGACTCTGCTGCTGTTACAAAAGCTGACTCTGCTGCCAAGGCAAAGAGTTCTACTGCTATTTCAAAATCAATAACAGATACAGTTGTTGGAAACCACTTTTATGTTGTTAAGGCCTCAGCTTGCTGAACTTGGAAACCAAAATCTAATGCTTTATCTAAAGTTCCCAATACCAGCAGTGCATCAATGGACCTCACTAAGTATAATTATGTTGATGCACAGGGCAGATCCAAGCCAGTGATGGCTTGGGTCAAAAAGAGAAACTGATTTCTCTACTTTTCATGTGCGGGGAAATCTACAGGATGAGCTAAAAGACAAAGGAATTATTGATAGTGGTTGCTCTGGACATATGACAGGAGACATTTCCCAACTTGAGGATTTTGAGCTAATTGAAAATGGTGGAAGTGTTGCCTTTGGAAATGATGTCAATGGAGGAAAGCTCATAGGTACTGGTACTATCAGAACAGGTAGTTTTGATTTTGAGAAGGTGCTCCTTATGGATGGACTAAAGTTCAATCTCTTTAGTGTGTCACAAATTTGTGACAAAAGGAATTTTGTTCTTTTTACTGATACTGAATGTCTTATCCTTTCTCCAGACTTTAAGTTGCTAGATGACAAATTTGTGCTACTCAAAGTTCCTAGATCTGATAACATATACAGTGATCATATAAAGAACATAGTTCCCAAAAGAGCTTTAACTTGTCTACTTGCAAAGGCCACTTTTGATGAATCTAAACTATGGCACAGGAGACTTGGACACTTGAATTTCAAAACTATGAACAAATTGGTCCAAGGAAATCTTGTTAGAGGATTACCTTCAAATGTTTTTGAAAATCTTGAAACCTGTGTTGCTTGTCAAAAGGGTAAACAACACAGAGTATCTTTTAAGTCCAAAGTTGTTAATAGCATTACAAAGCCTTTACATTTGCTTCATATGGATTTATTTGGACCAGTTTATGTGAATATTCTGAATAGGAAGCAATATTGTCTTGTTGTCACAGATGATTTTAGCAGGTTTACATGGGTATTCTTTCTAGCTTCTAAGGATGAAACCAATGAGATTCTTAAAGAATTCATCACTAGAATAGAAAACCTAGTTAATCATAAAGTAAAAATAATCAGATGTGATAATGAAACTGAATTTAAGAATTATGCTATGAATCAGTTCTGTGTGGGTAAGGGTATTTTAAGACAGTACAGTGTTGCTAGAACTCCTCAACAAAATGGTGTTGCAGAGAGGAGAAATAGGACTTTGATTGAGGCTGCTAGGACTATGTTGTCAGATTCTAAGTTACCTATACCTTTTTGGGGTGAAGCAGTGAACACTGCCTGTTTTGTTCAGAATAGGAGTAAGGTAGTTAAGCCTCACAATAAGACCCCTTATGAATTATTTCATGGTAAAAAGCCAATGATAGCTTTCTTTAGACCTTTTGGGTGTCCTATTACTATCTTAAATACCAAAGACCAGTTAGGCAAGTTTGATGAGAACGCTGATGAGGGTTATTTTGTTGGGTACTCTGTCAATAGTAAAGCTTTCAGGGTGTTCAACAAGAGAACTAGATTTGTAGAGGAGAATTTGCATATTAAGTTTGATGAAAATAAACCTAATACTGCAAAGACAGAACCTGAGTGGTTGTTTAATATTGATATGTTGACCAAAACTATGAATTATAAGCCAGTGATTGCAGGGCTTAAGTAAGAGCATTAGGAAGCTTCTCTGCAAGATTAGCAGTGTCTTCTTCATGAGGAACCCTAGATGGTCCCTCAACCCTTGAAGTACCTTCACCTTTTTGTCTGGTGGGTGCTCTGTAGTTTCTAGGCCATGGAAGATAGGCAGCATCTATGTCATGTTTGAATTTACGAGCCTGTTCCTTGGTTCTGATTAATCTACGAGGAGGACGGTATGGTGGCAAGTATGGTGGCATTGGCATGATGTCGTTTGGAGTGTCAAACTCTGAGTCAGATGAATCAGAAGAGTCAGAGGAGATGTCGATAATTTCTCTTTTTGGTGCCATGAGAAATTTTGGATAAGATTGATTTTTGATGAAAAAGATTGTTTGATTTGATATGATAGGATGATAAGGGTTTGATTTGTTTTATAATTGGAAGTGATCGGCTTTTCCTCTTATAAAGAATCAAAATTAGGGAAAAATTAATGCGTAGTGGGTGATTAGCATTAATTATGGTTAATATTGTGGAAAGTTTGACTTTTGACTAACAAGTGTCAAGATACAGTCAACTCTGCTGCTAGACAAAACCACTCTGCTACTAGTTATTTAACTCTGCTGCTGGTGGTGCTGCTACTTAGGGTTCTGCTGCTCGGTTTAAAAGTGGAAGGGCGGTTATGTAACTTACCAAATCAAGTTAAAAACCTAATTGATTCTCACAATCAGTTTTTATTCGCTTCTAATTGCAATATAACCGTTCATAACCATTCCATTACAACCACAATCACAAATCCCCAAATTAACAAACCTATCGCTCATGGAGATTACACGCACTTGGGCTAGTGAACACAAAAATATTGCACTCCTTGATGCTAACTTAGTACCAAATGAGTTCACAGAGATGGTGCATTTTCTTAATGCTAGTTCAATTAAGTATGCCTTATCAGTCAACCCAACAATCTACCAATCTTATATCAAACAATTTTGGGTGACTGCTAAGATCAAGACTCACAAGGGTGAAAATTATATTGTTGCTATGGTGGATAATCAAAAGGTGTTTGTGAGTGAATCCATCATTAGGGATACTCTTCTTTTTGATGGTGAGGGTGCTCCTAAGGTTCTGGTGAAAGCTGATCTGTTTGCTGGGTTACAAACTTTGGGATATGAGAGGAAAAACAATGGTTTAAAATTTCAAAAAGGTCTTCTCTGTTCTCATTATAAATTTTTGGTTCATACTCTCTTACACTGTTTGAGTTCTAAAACCTCTGGGTGGAATGAGTTCAGTGCACCCATAGCTTCTGCTATGGTGTGTCTGTGCAAAGGAAACCCTTTCAATTTTTCAAACTTGATTTTAGAGGGTATGTTTAAATCACTGAGGGAGGGGGGAACTTATTTACTTTATCCTAGATTCATTCAATTGATTGTTGAAAACAAAATCAAAAAGGTCAGAACACATAGGGCTATCTATGAGGCTGTACCTTTGGTGCCTAAAATGTTTGCATTTTTACTTAAAGATGGAAAAGGTTTTTCTGGCAAAGTTACACCACTTTTACCTTATATGGTGGAACTTGTGCAAAACAATCAGGATGAAGGATCAGAAAACCCCACTGAATCCCAACACACATCCACTTTTGAAGATTCAAATGAGGTTTCATCCCCTAACACTGAAAAGACCCAAACACATAGGACAACCTCAAAGGGCACTGAGCATTCTCAGGCTAGTGTCAGGATGGAAAAACAACATGAGACTGTCTTAGGTGATGGAGAAGGCAGATTGGAAAGGGCTGACACTACTGCTACTAGCTTAGAAGCAGAGCAGGACAGTGTTAACATCAATAAGACCCAATCCAAGGCAACATCTAGTGATAAAGGTTCTTCTGAACCTGAATCCAGTGATGGAAACCCTAGCCAAATGGAAAATATAGGGGGTTCAGGTGATCAAACTAGGTTTGATACTGAGCAAAAGTCCAATGATTCACCTCTCAGG
This sequence comes from Artemisia annua, assembly GCA_014162995.1. Taxonomy (NCBI): domain Eukaryota; kingdom Viridiplantae; phylum Streptophyta; class Magnoliopsida; order Asterales; family Asteraceae; genus Artemisia; species Artemisia annua. The sequence goes on along the minus strand of LBNU01035941.1, from coordinate 17,915 downwards.
GAAGGTCACACATCCCGAAGTGATAAGGACAGATCAGTGACTAAGGAATTGATGGATGATACTGTACAAAATGACAATGTCCATGATTCACCTCTCGGACCAGGTAATACAGGTCGAAGTGATGAGACTAGAATGAAACAAATTGAGGAATTGATGGGTAAATGTACCACTTTGGAAACCAGATGCACCAAGTTGGAGTTTACTGTTTCTGCACAAACCAAGCTAATCACTAAAATGCAGAAACAGATGAAGCTGCTGTTGAAATTGAAGAAATCAAGATCTTCAACCTTCAAGCTAATTAAGAAAGTGGGACCTTCAAAGCGCATTGGATCCTCTTCTCTACCTACTGATATGGAGGTGGATGCTTCCAAACAGGAGAGGAATGATTTGGAGAAAACAGGGGAGGATAAAATTCAGGAAGAAAATGTTGCTGATGATGGTCAAGTATTGGGTGATGATATGGAGATTGATAGTGGTGGTGATGGTGAAAATGTTGCAAATTATGTGGTTGCTGACAGAGAAGGGCATGAGGTTGTATTGGAGAAAATTGTGGAAACTTCAGAGTCAGTAGTGGATAAACTCAAAAACTTGGAACCTGAACAACTTGTGAAGGCTACAGAGTTGATGAATGGGGCTTTAAAGGTTTTTGGAGATACTGTAAAAGAATCTGCTGCTGGTAACTCTGCTGCTCCAGAATCTGCTGCTAGTAACTCTGCTGCTCCAGAAACTACTACTCCTAGTGTTGTTGATCAGAGTGTAGTAAATGAAGAAACTATTACTGGGCACTCTGCTGCTCATGAACATGTTGTTGAACACTCTGCTGCTGATAAAGATAATATTGCTGATGATACTGCTAAATCAAAAGATGACTCTGCAGATGCACAGGGATCTGCTATTGGCTCTAGTGACAAAGCTGCTACTGAGGCAATGATTGAATTAGCAAAGACAACAGACCAACAACAACAATCACAACCACAACCACCTACAGAGATTCCTACCACACAACCAACATCATTCACTCAACCTATTCATGTTTCTAAGTTACCAACAAAGGGGTTGTCTATCAGAGAACCTTCTGCCCCTATCAAGAAAGCTAAGTCTATTGCTTCAAGTTCTGACAAAGGTAAAGGAAAGATGGAAGAGAAACCTGAAGTTGATTCAAGTAATGAAGAAGTGGATTATTCTCAAATTCCACCTGAATTTTGGCCTAAGGATAAGCTTGAGAAACTTGATAGAGGAGAAGCTTTAAAACTTCAACAACAAGAATACTTAGAGCTTGAGGAAGCAGAAAGACTTCAAGCTGAAAAAGTTGCAAATGATCTTAAAGCTTATGAAGCATGGGAGGATGTTTTGATTAAGACTGAGGTTGACATTGAGTTTAGTAAGCTGGTGAAGATTGAGGAGCAAGAAGTTCCTACTTTTGATGTCAAAGCTTGGTTAAACACTGTCACTGACAAGAAGAGGAAGGAAGTTGCTGCTGCTAGAAAGAAGAAAAAGATTCTCAAAGGGCCAACACCTTTACAGCAAAAAAGAAATAAGGAGAAATATCTTAACAAAGTTAAGAAATTTAAAATGGCTGTTCTAAGGGAAAAGACTGACTCTCAAATTGATGAAATGTATCACCATGCCAGAACTGAGTGTGATAGGATCATTGCTATAGGTTCTAAAGAAGATGAAGAGATTATAGCTGAAATGAACAGAAAACTCAGAGGTGATAAGTCTACTGGTGAGCCTAAGAAGATTAAAGAGGTTGAGAGTGTTGCTAAGCATAATGATGCAGAACAAGAGAAGAATACATTTGACATAAAACTTGTTCTCTCTGATGAAAGCAAGAAGAGAGGAACTATTCAGAAAACATTTGCAAGGAAAAAGAGAAAGGTTGATGGTGCTGGTGGTTCTGGACTGAATAAGGGAGAAAGTACTGGAGATGAGGCTGACAGGCAAAGAGTGATGACTCTTACTTTTCTTTCACCACACAAAGAACCAGATCTTTTAAATCCTACACCTCTAGATGTTAAACATCCAATTGTATCATACATAGTGGGACTTAGGGATTATGGAAGCAAGAAAAGAATTATGTGGGCTTTTGAAAGAACTAATGGTACATGGACTCACTTTCTATCATTTGAGCACATGATGTACCATATGGATAGAAGTGATGTATGTGATCTCTGGAGGCTTTATAAAGAGAAGTATGGAGCAGCAAGACCAAAAGATGGAAATGAATTGATAAACTATTACAGGTTAAAGCTTATGTTTGAACCTAATGATGGTGATCTTGAATGGAAAGCACTCAAGTCTGGAAATGTTCAAAAATGGTATTTGTATCAGTCTTGTGGTGTTCATTCTTTGACTGTTGGAGGGACAGTCATCTTCATGCTTGCTGAGAAGAATTATCCAGTGCTTAACAATCACACATTAAACCGTGTAGGGTTCCTTGTCTATAAAAGGAGATCCCTAGGGTTAGAGAATGTACGTGTATTAGAAAAGTCGAATTCACTACAAGGTTGTAAAACCCTAGCACTGTAAGAGTGCTAGTATAATTAATATATTGAAGTGTTTAGTGTGATATCCATTGTTCTTGTGTTCATCTTAAGTTATATAATATATTCCGTGTATTATATAAGTTTCTATTCAAGTCAGCTTCTATACTAGATCGTTTGCTCAACTGGGATCAACAAGATTGATCCTTGTAATAACTTTGGTCAGTTGGCAGAAAACACCCCTCAAAAGTTCAGAAAATACACTTTGGTCCTTGGGCTTTGTTTATACATTAAACCAAATGGACCCTTCTTTATTTGTAAAACCCAACACACCTTTAATTAAGCCAACACCTAAACCACTAATCCTATACACCAGGCCCATCATAACTTCCAGCCCACCAATAATAAATAAACTCCCACGTTTATTAAACCCCAAGTCAAACTTCACCTCCCCTTCCCTCTCCCCCGTTTACCCAGCAGTCCTCCACCATCACCACCACCTGCACACTCCACCCTCCTCAAAAGCACCCCAACATAGTCCCCCATCCACTATAACCTCCCACCATCTCACAAACCTGTACCTACCACCAATTGCCACCCTGGCAATCCAAAAGACCTCACAATGTTTTTCCCGCCAAAATGGAATCAAGAGCTAGGATCAATGGAACTTTAATTCAATGGCTGGGATGTGTTCTAGGAAGCACAAGGAGTGCTATTGCACTATTTTCACTCACTGAGAAAGCACAAGAAGGAGAGGAACCCTAATTTTGACTTAGTATAAATAGGATACTTGTGTAAGCCTTCAAGGCATCCTTTTCTTTTATCTTTTCTGTACTTTAGACTAAATTTCAGTTGTATTTTCAAATTCTCAAGTTAATTTAAGTATTGTTTCAGTTCCAAGAAATTCGTGTTTTTACTTAGATTTTAATTTTCTTGTTGTTTCCTTTAATTGCACCTTATATATTCTTAGTAGCTTCTATAAACCTTTTTAAAGTTATTTTAAGTTTAAGAAAAACTCAAACTCAGAAAAGAAAAGAAAAAAATACAAAGAAAAATAAAAAAAAAAGTTGAAGAAAGAAAAAGAGAAGTAGTTGCAGAGATGAATGATGGATGGCATGGTTTAGTACTCATGGGAGTGTTAGGATTGTGTCTTGAGGTGTAATTCAGCCTTGGTGTTGCTTTGGACATCTAGTAAGAATTTTTCCATGTTTTACATACTTTGTTATTATTGGTTAATGTTATTGGTTGCTGTTAGAATCTTGTTTGTTTATGTGTATTGAGTGTTAGTATAAGGTTAGACTTATGTTTCATAGATTAAATCTTAAAATTGCTTCTTTAATTTGCTAAAATCTGTTTTTAAGGAGTGTTTGGATTAGGGTGATTAACTGAGCTCTTGAGCTTCTCATTAGTTAAAATTTGTTCAAGTAACTTACTCAGGGTTAATATAGTCTAGAACAAGCATCACCTTGGTAGTTTTAAGGTAAAAAGTCAAAATTTCTTTTTAATCCTCACAACACTTTAATTGTTGAGATTTTTGACTGCCAAATCTTCATTCCAAGTTTAAAATTTGTTAACTTAGCTTGTTCTAACTTCATTTAAACCTAAAACAACAATCTAAGTTGCATAGATCCATTAGAAACTTACTAAAGTCCACTTTTGGAAAAACTCCATTAGTCAAAGTTGTTCATAGTCTGGAAATGGGACAAGGTTTGATTAAGTGCACAAGCTTCATTTCTTGATGAAATTGAAAGATTCTTGGTTATTTGTAAAGTGTACCAGCTTTTTTTCTCAAATCAAAAAGAAATTTGGCTTTTGAACATCATTTGCTCACTTAATTTTGGTCTTCAAACTGCCTGTTTGACAAAATAGTGTCCTGTATCCAGATTCGTGTCAACTTTCATTTGACCATTTCCTGGTCAAATCTGGACCAATTAATGTGTTTGTTGTTGCTTTAGACTCCCCTCTAGGTGCACTTTATAGGATTGCTTTTAGTTTTCCCTTTTTGTTTATTCAAGTGCTTATTTTTGGCCTTAGTTTTGCCATTTTTGCTGATGCTGCTGTTTGGTTCAGTCAAGCTGAGCTTGTTTTGATTCTCTTTGATCTGTGATCCTTTTTGTTGTTGTTGCTTGTTGTTGTTCAGTAATTAGTAGTGTTTGTGTTTGCTTCTTAGTTTATTTGGTTTGATTAAGTGTGGTTGTGGTTGGCTCAGTTTCAAAAAGCTTACTTTAATCACTTAAGCTCATTTGTGAGATTTTTTAGTTGCCATAAGCCAATTTCTAGCTTCCCAGTGAAACTTGTTTTTCAGAAGTTGTTTATAATTATTGTTGAATCATTTTTGCAAAAAGAAAATAAAAAAAAAATGTTTAGAGAAAAATAGCAAAAGGCAGGGCCGAACCCCTGACCTCTTGCTCAGAAACACAACACACCACACCTTAACCAACTGCCCTAGGGTCTTTAGGCAGTTATACTTCTCCTAGTTTTCTATTTAACCACTTTTAGCCGTTTTGCTTATTTTAGCTTTTAGCTTATTTCCTGCTTATTCTTGCATTGTGCCATCACTTTTTATTTCTTTCTTAGGTTAGAATCTATTTGTAGTATTTGTCAAAAAAATTTCAGATTTATTTCAATAGGTTTAGTATTTATTTTGATTTAATTAGTGTTTAATAGTTTTTAATGCATAATAAATAGAATTTTAATTTTCTTTTTTCTAAAAATTTATTTTGTCATTTAGTGCGTAAGAAAATTGTTTTCATACCCGTAGGACTTTTGTAGAATTAAATTCGCGTTTTTGCTTGCGCGTTGACGTTTATCTTAAATAAACGTCACGTTTATTTGTTTACTTGTGTTTTAGGATTCCCGATACCTAATTTTGATTCCCGTAGTGTTTTAGAACTCCCCTAGTTTTCCATTTGCCTTTTGTTCCCTTTAGGTTGTTTTATTTTCATTTATGTTTGTTAATTTCTTAATTTCCGTTAATTTAACATATCACAATACCAAATAACTCTCACAACCATTCATACAAGATTTTAATCTCATACCTTTCGCGATATCTTTCCATTCACTCCTCGTTGGGAAATGACCCGGGAAATCAATTCCCGGTCTTAACAAATATCACTTTCACGAGTTTACGAGGTAATCCTTTTCACGAAGGGTTTACTTGTATTTCTCCACGTCTTGTTGTCCTCACGATAACATTGACCTCACGTTTGTTGATATTTTGATAAATTGTTTTGCACACACCAAAACACAATGAATCAAATGGCGCCGCTGCCGGGGAGGCTGTGTGTCGAAAGTCTCGTAAAAGGTTTTAACGATTAGTCTTGTAGAACCTTCGAAAGAAGTTACCGCTTTCAAAAAACTTATAAAAAACCAAAAATATTTTTCTTTTTTTCTGTATACGTATTTATATCTATAAAAGATTAAAAACACAAAAAGATTTTCCCGTTTTCTTTGTTTAATAATTACAACAATAAAATCTTACCGCCGAAAACCAAGGCAGAACACCTACCAACTGGGGGTGTGAACATTAATAAGTTCTCAAACTAAAGATCAAAACTTGCCTTTGTATCACTTGCGTTTTGGAAAACTTTTAAACGATAAACAAACTTTAAGAGGAGTCGAAACGGTATAGGGCGATCCGACGAACTTCGCCCTAGTGAGAGATCCATTCTTCTCTCCCGCTCCTTTGTGCGTTTATCCTTAAGAGTTAACCTTACGTTCTTGATTATTGGTTCCCCTGTCTTTCAAGTTGGTCTTGTTTTGATTAAAGTTTTTGTGGTGCATGCGCACTCGTTCGTCTACGTCATCAAGTCATTTACAATCGCTTAACAACATTCCTAGAAGGCGTAATCGTCGACGTGCCCGTCCAATAGTCGAACCCGAGATTCGTACTATTCCTCCCGTTATCATGGCGGCCGAGCCCACTATGAATGAGCTTCTCCAAGCACCCATCGAGGGTTATGGAGATGCTATCGTTGTTCCAGCCATCGTGGCTGACAATTTTGAGCTTAAGACCGGGTTGATAAACCTAGTCACCTCGCGTCAATTCTATGGCTTTGAAAGGGACGATCCTCAAGATCATATTCGATAGTTTAACAAAATCACATCCACCATCAAATGCAAAAACGTCCCTGAAGAGGCAATCAAACTTCTTCTTTTCCCGTTTTCCCTCGATGGGGCTGCCAAGAATTGGCTTGACAAACAACCCTCTCGATTGATTGAAACATGGGAAGATTTGGTTAAGAAGTTTGTGAACGAATTCTTTCCTCCTTCCAAAACCACCGCCCTTAAGAATGAGATCATGAAGTTCACGCAGAAATTCTATGAATCATTTAGTGAGGCGTGTGATCGTTTCAAGGACATGCTTCGCAAATGTCCTTATCATGGTTTCTCCGAGTTAATGCAACTCGACACTTTCTATAATGGTGTGAGCCAAATCGATCAAGACTCTCTCAACGCCTCCGCTGGAGGTAATTTCTTGAATCGAACCACTAGGGATGCTTTAGCTATCATCGAGAATAAGTCTAAGGTCTGCATTCCACGAAGCAAGCCGGTTGTTTCCCAAGCGAATGTTGGTCCTTCTACCTCATCACCCGTAGCTCAATCTAGCACCGATGCTAGGCTTGACAAACTCACGGAAGCTATCCTTGCTTTGGTTCTCACCAAAAACAAGAAAGTTTCTTCTCCATAAACTTCTATACCTGCTGAAGTCAAAAAGGTAGAAGTTTGTGTTACTTGTGGTGGTCCACATGCATATTACAATTGTACTGCCACCGATGGCAATCCATTTGAAGTTAATGCGATAGCCAGTAGTTCTAATCAAGGAGGTAACCAATACCGTCCTCAAATGGAGCCAAACTACCGTGCTAGCAACCAAAGTGGACCACCCGGATTTCCTCAAAACCAAAATCAAAGTTTCAATCAAAATCAAAATGCCCAAAACCGTAACCAAAACCAAAATCGAATGAAACAATGCTTTCAAAACCAAGGGAATTTCAATCAAGGGTTTCAAAATCAAGGAAACTTGAATAGAAATCAAGGTTATGGTAATCAAGGAAACAATTTTCATGGTAATGGTAATCATAACCAAGGGAATTTTCAACACCAAGCTTTCAATCAAAACAACCGAGCTCAAAATTTTCCTAATCAAAATCAAGCCGTTGTTCAAACTCAATCATCAACCGATGAATTGTTGAAACAATTTATGAAAGCTTAAGAAGAAACAAACAGGTTGTTGGTCAGTCAGATTTCTGAACTTAAGAAGTCTTTAAATGATCGACCTTCGGGATCGGGTACGCTTCCAAGCAACACGATCGCCAACCCGAAGGGCGATGTAAAGGCGATCACAACCCGTAGTGGTGTTTCTTATGATGGACCCGCGATTCCTACTACCTCTTCTTCCTCTCCTCCAAAGGTAGTGGAACGTGAGCCTGAGGTGACCAAGGAAAAGGTGCAAGTTACTAGCCCACGAAGTACCGCACACGTTCAACCTTCAGAAGTCCAAACTTCAAATACCGAATTCGTTTTTCCAAAGAGCATTCCTAAGCCTTCTATCCCATATCCCTCGAGGCTTAATGATCAAAAACTCCGTAACAAAACTAATATCCAAATGAAGAAGTTTCTTGAAATTTTTCAAAAATTACACTTCGACATTAGTTTCGCGGATGCTCTTCTTTACATGCCCAAGTTTGCTTCCACTTTCAAGAGTCTTCTTAGTAACAAAGAGAAAATGTTGGAGCTCACTAACACTCGTTTGAATGAAAATTGTTCGGCGGTGCTTCTAAAGAAACTTCCTGAAAAGTTAGGAGACCCCGGAAAATTTCTCATACCTTGTGATTTCCAAAAGCTTGAAGAGTGCTTCGCCTTAGCCGATCTTGGCGCTAGCATAAATCTCATGCCTTTCTCTATTTGGCAAAAGCTTTTACTTCCCGAACTCACTCCAACACACATGACTTTAGAATTAGCAACCCGAACAATTACTAAGCCAAAGGGCATTGCTGAAGATATCTTTGTGAAGGTTGGCAAGTTCTATTTTCCTGCCGACTTCGTAGTCGTCGATTTTGATGCCAATCCTCGTGTTCCCCTCATTTTGGGAAGACCATTCTTGAAAACGGCTCGTGCATTAATCGATGTCTTCGAAGGTGAGATGACTCTAAGGGTCGGAGATGTAAAATTGGTTATAAACATTGAAAATACTTCAAAAGATCTCCTCGACCTTGAACGAGAAGCAATTAACCAAATTGATGTCATCGATGTTGCACGCGATGAATGCTTCCATGAAGTATTAAAAGTGCAAGGATCAACTAATTCTACTATTGATGTCTCTTCCCCCTTTCTCACTCCATTTGAGGAAGGTGATTTCATCTTGGAAGAGGTCGAGGTTTTTCTTGCTGAAGATAGTTCACTTCCGCATGAGGTTGATGATGACTATCTTGATCCTGAGGGTGACATTCTGTTGCTTGAAAGATTACTAAATGAAGATCCATTTCCCCCTCTTCCTCCAAAAGAACTTCATAACTAGGAGATCAAATCCATTGAAAAATCTATTGATCCTCCCGAGGTCGAACTTAAGGACTTACCACCTCATCTCGAGTATGCATTTTTGGAGGGTGACGATAAGTTTCCCGTCATTATTACTAAAGACTTGAGTAAGGATGATAAAACTGCTCTAATAAAAGTTTTAAAGTCACACAAGCGAGCCATCGCTTGGAAACTTTCCGGCATCAAGGGTATTAACCCGGAATTTTGTATGCACAAAATTTTTATGGAAGATGACTTTAAACAGGCGGTTCAACAACAAAGACGGGTGAATACGAAAATTCATGAGGTTATTAAACAAGAGGTCATAAAACTTCTTGATGCCGGATTGATTTACCCTATCTCGGATAGTCCTTGGGTGAGCCCCATTCATTGTGTGCCCAAGAAGGGTGGTATTACGATTGTTAAAAATGATGAAAATGAGTTGATTCCTACTCGGCTGGTAACGGGATGGCGTGCATGCATTAACTACCGCAAGTTAAATGACGTCACTCGTAAAGACCACTTTCCTCTACCTTTCATGGACCAAATGCTCGAAAGNTGAGCCCCGTTCATTGTGTGCCCAAGAAGGGTGGTATTACGATTGTTAAAAATGATGAAAATGAGTTGATTCCTACTCGGCTGGTAACGGGATGGCGTGCATGCATTAACTACCGCAAGTTAAATGACGTCACTCGTAAAGACCACTTTCCTCTACCTTTCATGGACCAAATGCTCGAAAGACTTGCGGGAAACGAATACTATTGTTTTCTCGGCGGTTTCTCGGGTTATTTCCAAATTCCCATTGATCCAAAAGATCAAGAGAAAACGACTTTTACGTGCTCATACGGAACATTTACCTATAGGCGCATGCCTTTGGTTTGTGCAATGCTCCGGGCACGTTTCAAAGATGCATGATGTCCATTTTTCACGACATGATCGAGAAAACTATGGAAGTCTTCATGGACGATTTTTCGGTCGTTGGGAATTCATTTGAATCATGTCTTGCCAATTTAGACAAAATGCTTCAACGTTGTGAGGATACAAATCTTTGTCTAAATTAGGAGAAAAGTCATTTCATGGTCAAAGAAGGCATTGTCCTTGGCCATAAAATTTCAAAGAGTGGGATGGAGGTCGACAAAGCTAAAGTTGATGTCATTGCTAAACTACCTCCTCCCACAACTGTTAAAGGTGTTTGGAGTTTTCTTGGTCATGCCGGTTTCTATCGTAGATTCATTCAAGATTTTTCAAAGATCGCCCGGCCAATGACCCGACTTCTTGAAAAAGAAACTCCATGTGTCTTTTCCGATGAGTGCATCGAAGCTTTTCAAACACTAAAGAAAAAGCTTACCGAGGCACCGATCTTAGTTGCCCCCGATTGGGACCTACCTTTCGAGCTTATGTGCGATGCAAGCGATTTTGCCATAGGTGCGGTCTTGGGGCAACGTAAAACCAAGTATTTTCAGCCGATTCATTATGCAAGCAAAACGTTAACCGAAGCTCAAGCTCATTACACCACAACGGAAAAAGAATTACTAGCCGTGGTGTATGCTTTTGAGAAGTTTCGGCCATACTTGATCTTGACTAAAAGCATAGTGTATACGGACCACTCGGCTCTCAAGTATCTCTTTGCTAAACAAGATGCAAAGCCGAGGTTGCTCCGTTGGGTTCTCCTCCTACAAGAATTTGATATCCTTATTCGGGATAAAAAAGGAGCCGAGAACCTTGCTGCTGATCATCTTTCCCGATTGGAAAACCCTCATCAAAGTACTCTCGAGAAAAAGGAAATAAACGAAACGTTTCCTCTCGAGACACTTAATGTGATTTCTAGTCGTGGTGATTCTAGTACCCCATGGTTTGCCGATTTTGCAAACTACCATGCGGGGAATTTCATTGTGAAAGGGATGTCGTCCCACCAAAAGAACAAATTTCTCAAAGATGTTAATCACTACTTTTGGGACGACCCCTATTTGTTCAAAGTTTGTGCGGATCAAGTCATTCGTAGGTGTGTTCATGGCCAAGAAGCCATGGAAATTCTTAAGGCTTGTCATAATGGACCCACCGGGGGACATCATGGCCCGAACTACACCGCTCGAAAAGTATTTGATTCCGGTTTCTATTGGCCCACTATTTACAAAGATGCCCATGACTTAGTCAAATCTTGCGACTCTTGTCAACGTCAAGGAAAGATTACACAACGGGATGAAATGCCACAAAATGTCATCCAAGTTTGTGAAATTTTTGATGTATGGGGCATTGATTTCATGGGGCCGTTCCCGTCTTCACGAGGGAACAAGTATATACTCGTGGCCGTCGATTATTTGTCGAAATGGGTTGAAGCAAAAGCGCTCCCCACTAACGACGCCCGAGTTGTTGTGAAATTTCTTAAGTCTCTCTTCGCTAGGTTTGGAACTCCCCGTGCCATCATTAGTGATCGCGGTACTCACTTTTGCAATGACAAATTTGCAAAAGTCATGCTTAAGTATGGTGTCACACACCGACTTGCTACCGCGTATCACCCACAAACTAGTGGGCAAGTGGAGGTTTCAAACCGAGGTTTAAAGCGAATTCTTGAAAGGACCGTAGGCGAGAATCGTGCCTCTTGGTCGGATAAGTTGGATGACGCTTTATGGGCTTTTCGTACGGCTTATAAAACACCCATCGGGTGCACTACGTATAAGCTCGTCTATGGAAAAGCGTGTCATCTACCGATCGAGCTCGAGCACAAAGCTTATTGGGCCCTTAAGCATGCCAACTTCGATCTTAAGTCCGCGGGTGATCATAGGAAAGTTCAACTCAATGAATTAAATGAACTCCGTGATCAAGCTTACGAAAACTCTTTGATCTACAAAGAGAAAACAAAGAAGATCCATGACTCCAAAATCAAGAACCGCGTTTTCAACGTTGGTGATCGAGTCCTTCTTTTCAACTCTAGATTGAAGATCTTCTCGGGAAAGCTTAAAACCCGATGGACTGGACCATATACCGTTTGATGAGTATGTAAATACTCATCATTTTTGTGTCATCTGAACTGCCAAAACATCCAAAAACACCCAATAATGCATCAAAATAGTGAAAATATTCCAAAAGTGTGTTTTATATGTTTTAGATGCAAAATGTTTGAAAACAAATGAAAAACAAACAAAGTTTTCACAATTGGCAGTTTCAGTCTCTCAACTTTCAAAATTTGTCAAATCTAGTCCCTGGTTATTTCAAATCATGCAAAATATCATAAAAGGTCCTTGGGGATTCATAAGTTGTCAAAACAAATCCTTTGAATATCAAAAATCACAAATTTACAACTTTGGTCCCCCAAGTTTGGAAAATGTCAAAAATAGTCCTTGGTTATTTAAAAAGTGAAAATAATCAAAAGTAAACCTTGTACTATTCATAAATGACACAATTGGTCCTTGTGGTAAAATTTTAGAATATTACATGATTGGTCCCTGAAGTTTCACAAGTTGGCAGAATTGGTCCCTGGAAATTCCAAAAGTGCAAAAAGTCAACAAAGGTCCTCATACTATTCACAATTGACAAAAATCACCCTTGGGATAACTTTGGAAAGTTGGCAAAACAGGTCCCTCAAAAATCCAGAAATTACATAATTAGTCCTTGTGAAAATACAAAACCAAACGAAACCTTTTTACTTCATAAACCAACAAGTCCAAAACCAGATATAGTCCAAGTCCAAAACAGACACAACCATTACACCCCTTGGCCTGTTTCCTTTGCTTGGCCCAACTTTCACAAGCCCAATACCCTTTTTAATAAATCCCCCCGTCCCCCAGTTTGACCAAAAGTCAAACAAACACCCATTTCCCTTTCCCTCCCACACCTCAAAACTAGAAACCAGTGATGGTTTTTACCACCACTCCACTTGCCCCATCAAATCCCACCGCCCAAACCACTCACCCCCACCACCCTCACCTAACAGGACAACCACAATAAATGCCACCACCCCCCCACCAGTGCAAATTGCAATCCCATTTTTTGGCGCCAAAACAGTTTTGAGGGCTAGGATTGCTTTAAGTGATCCAATGGATGATATTACTGCTGGGAAAGCTCAAGTGGACCCTACAAGACCCAATTTGCCCCTATAAAAGGAAGATGAAGCAAAGAGAAGACGGTGTAGTTTTTAGTAGTTAAAATTGTATGTCGAATTTGTGTAATTTACATTTTTAGTTGTTCTCTTTTCAAACCAAGTGTAATCTCAACCTTTTTAGTGTAATATAAATCTGTTTCAATCATCAATTTCAAGTTCTAAAGTAGCACTCAGTTTTCATTTCAATCTTTGCTCAAAATTCTCAATTTAGCTTAAATGTTGTTAGAACTTGTTGTTATGGACTGAGATAGGACACATAAGCTCCCAGAAAGCTTTTACAAGCTTTTAGAAATCATAAAACTCAGTTTAGCTTCAAAAATCAAAAATACCAAAAAAATAAGAAAAATAAAGAAAAAATAAAAAAATTACAGGTTGAAGACTATAGATTGCTGGAGCACTGTATATTTTGGATGGCAGTGGTATTAGAGACCTGTGGAGGTCAATAGGGTTGGGTCTTGGTTCCTTGGTTCTTGGTTTAGCTTGGAATGCAAATTGTAAGCCCATTTCTTGATTTGTAGCAATTTACTGTACTTGTGTTTTTACAGTGCCCATTCATTACTTTTATGCTTATTTGGTATTGCCTAGTCAGATTATAGTTTTAAATTGCATGCTTGTTTGTTTAAGTTTCTTGTTGCCCAATTTTTCCATTCAATAATAGAATTAGCATATTAGTAATTCCTGGGTTTCTGTTGTAATTGTTAGTGTTTTTGTACCTAAACAAGTTTATTCCATCATAATAAGTGTTTATATATCAAGCTTTTGGTCTAAATCAGTAGTGTGCATCATAAACCTCATTGGCATTCTCATTAAGGAGTGTTTGGTTCAGGGGTTCCATTTGTGTTCCAGTGTGTTTTCATAGTTATTTATGGTTCATGCATATTTCTTTAGGTCATCTTAGCTCAGTAAAGCAATAAAAATCAATGGTCATGTGTTAAATAGTCAAATCTCCTTTTTTATCTTCATATTAGTTAACTGTTAGGGAGTTAGGACCTCAAACTCATACCATTTCCTTAGTTGTTGTTACTTCTTAATTTCAGCATTTGGTGGCCTAATACATCATATTCAATCACTATGAATCAACCAAAGTTCATAAAAGTCAAAACAAGGTCTCAATAAAAAAAAAGGTCAAAGTCCACAGAAAAAGTTTTTGAATAAACTTGTGATTTTTGTTGTGATCTCAATACTTGGTCTCTGGTTTTGTGCTTTTAGGATATTGTTCTTTTGTTGCTGATCTTGCTTGAAGTATTTTTGTTAATTTTTAAATTGCTTATCCTAGTGCTTAATTTGTTGCTAATTTAGACTAGTTTTCAAACAGCATGCTCTGTGCACCAATTTGGTAGCAATTTTCTGAGGGTCATATAAACCTTAATACTTGGTTTTAATTCATGATTCTTGGTTCCTTGTGAAGTCCATCTGGCCATATTGATGTATGCATGATTGTTTTTCCATAAGCATATGATTTGCTAGGGCTGCACATAGTTTTTTGTTTGCTCAATGTTCTAAGTGGTACTGAGTAGTCTAGTGTCTTGATCCTTAGTGATTCTTGTTTCTGTGTAACTTTGTGCTATTGTGTTGTTTATTTTAAGTTAATCTGAGTTGTTTGAGATAACTTTAAACCATTTTACTCTTTGTGCTTGTCTGTAAGCTAATTTGGCACTTAAGCTTTTTGTCCTGTGCACCTTTACTATCTCAGCAATTAACCAATTTTCACAAGGACTTCTAGTGCTCATTACTTGACCAATCTCTGTGATTCTTGTTGACTTGTAATCTTTGCCAGGTTTTTTAGTGATAACAAGTTTTACTTTGGATTTTGGTTAAGTCATGTGGTCCCCACAAGGGCTGCAATTTCACCTTTTGGTCTTATTTGGTTCTGAGTTAAGTGGAATTTGGTAACTTGTTGATTTTGCTTGTTCTGTGAATGCTATTGTGGTTTTTGGCTTATTTAGTGTACTTAGTTTGTTTGAACTTCATTGGTACCTTAGCTTTGTCCATATAGCTTGTAACCAAAACGTTTCAAAGTCTAAAACTCAATTGTGAACCTGTGAACAAAACTGGTGTCCAAATCCTTTGTTTTTAGGTTGTAAACTTAGTTGATTTGCAAAACTTGTTCATTTCTAGTGTTAAGACAGGTCTCAAAAAGAAAAACCCAAAAATAATCACTTTTTAATAAAAGTGATAGTTTCTATTTAATATTTTTAAATTTTAATTTCTAATTTTAAATTTCGTTAAGTAACATTAAGTTTTTATAATTTTCTAAATTACTTTGTTATATTAAGTAGTTGTGGTAATTTTCTTAGAATTTTCTGTGATCATCTTGTATTTATTAGATTTAATATTAGTTTATTTAGTATTTAATTAAAACTGTTAAATAAATTAAAACTGTTAATATTTATGCTACAGTAGTATCTTTTTATATTTTTCCTGTAATCCTTGCATGATTTTAAGTTTGTAGTAATTTTTTCTAGAATTTTTACTGTAGTCCTTGTAATTTTTATATTTAATTTTATTTAAATTAGATAAAACATAAAACACAAATAAAAATTAGAATAGTTGTTAAATTTTAATATCATTTTCATTTTTATAATTTTCCTAGCTTTATAACTTTATATAGATCCTGTAAAAATTAATCTTGTAATTTTCTCTTTTCATTTTCTATTTTAACCCTTTAATTAGTTTAATTAGACTTTAAATATTAATTAAGTTTTTAATTTATAAAATCATCACAAAAAGACAAAAATATTTCTTTTTAATTTTTACAAATATTTTAAGTCATTTTAGATTTTTAGAAATTAATTTTGCAAATTTTTAGTGTAATTTGTAATCTTAATCCTTTTTAGATTTGTTATAAATTAGTTTTAATTAACTTTTTAAATAGTTTTATTAATTAGTCAATGTTTAAATATTAAAATAATCAAAAAAATAATTTTCTTTTCATTTTAATTTTGGAAAACTTTCATTTTTACTCCTGTAGTTTGTAATTTGTCATATTTAACCTTTTTCATTTACGTGATTAATCTGTCTGTATTAGGTTTTCCCAAAGCCTAATTCTGTTTCCCTGTAGTGTAGAATTTTGTTATTTATCATTTCCATTAGTGTAATCAATACCAAATAATCATTCTCAATTTGGTTACTGTTCCCAATCACTTATTCCAAAAACGTTTTCAAAAATACAATTTCAATCTCGTCGGGATATAACGACCCGGGAATACACTGTGCTTACACCGGATCATTAATTGATCACT
>LBNU01035940.1:11701-22109 GCA_014162995.1 Artemisia annua | reverse complement strand
ACTTCACGAATCATCGGTTAACTACTATGGTATGTATTTTTAATACTATGATTTTGTTATGGATATAATTAATTGTTATAACATTAGTTATCATTTACAAAAAAAGAAAATTTGCTAGGAGTTAAGGGCATTTTTTTCTTGGCTCGCATTGGGTACTCAAATCCTTAGGGCCGCCACTGGATATTTGTCACCCTTTTTATCCTCGCCTTTAATCAATTATAGTATTAGTATGAATGTTTGTTGTTGACAAGTGTAATTATTCAAATTTCCTAAAATGCCCATATATCTTTTTCTTTGTCATGGTGTCATGCTACTATTTTTAACCTCACACTTGTACGATGAAGATCCAATCAATCTTCATGACTCACTCCAACAATACGAAATAAAAAACAAACATAAAACATAAATAAAACATTTTCATGCACTTAGCCAAAGTACAATGAGGAGCATGGCGGTCATCACATTCACATCAGCATCAATTTAAGTTTCTTTATTTACCATTAACTTAGTGTAATAAAACAATCGCGGTAAAAAAAAAATGCTTAATCACAAATGTACTTCACAAAAATCATTTAATAAAAATACCACACACACAATAAGTCACACGACCCGGTCATGCAGAATACCGAATCTTGCTTTTTCATTTTTACATGCAAAACGCGTCCTAGTGAGGGAGGTGTAATAAAGGTGACAAAAATGACCGTGATATGTGATGAAGGTGTAATAAAGGTGACAAAAACGCGTCCTAGTGAGGGAGGTGTAATAAAGGTGACAAAAATGACCGTGATATGTGATGAAGCGAGAGTGAGTCATTTCCGACTTCTATTACGGATGGGAGGTAATTTGCACACTCTATTTTTCACTCACAGTACAAGTAATCAAAATAGAATGTAAATATGATAAAACTTTTTGATGCAATCTTTAAAGTATCCTAATCAAAAATAAAAGTGTGCAAATCAATTTATCTAGTTTTAAAACCTTTGTGTAAACCTCTTTTGGATAAGGTTGCCGCTTGTTGTTTACTTGTCATTTTAACCCTTCCAAATGGTCCCACCATAATTACTTGTGTCTATAAAGCCCATATCCTTAGTTTAGAAAAAAAAAACTATTTTATTTCATATCATATCATAACTCATTAAAATATTCAACAAAAAATATGATTGCACCGGTACCGGTGACTGACCCAATGAAACAACTGAGCTTACCACCGGGATTTCGGTTTTATCCTACTGATGAGGAGCTCATGGTCCAATATCTGTGTCGGAAAGTCGCGGGAAATGACTTTCCGCTACAGATAATTGGCGATGTCGATTTGTATAAATTCGATCCATGGGAGTTACCAAGTAAGTTTTTATTTATTTATTTTTTATTTTATTATTATTATTATTATTATTATTATTATTATTATTTTTACTTCTATCATTAATAGACTATTTAGAATAAAATGATTGATCTGCGTTTTGTACTTACAAAACGCAGTTTTGAAAAACATGTTATGACATGCATTTTCAAAACGATGTTCTAAAAATGCATGTTGTTTGTTTCACTTTTTTTTTAATAATGATTTATAATCCACTTATAATGTTTTTTTTTTTAATAGGCAAGGCGATGTTTGGAGAGAAGGAATGGTATTTCTTTAGCCCAAGGGATCGAAAGTACCCGAATGGGACTCGTCCTAATCGGGTAGCTAGTACCGGTTACTGGAAAGCAACCGGAACTGATAAGGTGATCATGTCAGAAGGACGAAAAGTTGGGATTAAGAAGGCGTTGGTTTTTTACGTTGGAAAAGCTCCAAGAGGGTCTAAAACTAATTGGATCATGCATGAATATCGTCTTTCGGAGCCTCCGAAAAAGAGCCACAGTCTTCGGGTAAGTAATTTCGTGGCACTATGATCCAATGTGTTACATGGAGAAAAATGTTTTTATTTCAAAGATTACATGATATTTTGATAGAAATAAAAAATAAATAAAAGCAAAACATAGGTTATTACAGCATATATTGTGTGCATTAATGGTTTTGTGTTATTTTTAGTGATTTGCATTGAATAACAAATTTGCATTAAATAACATGTTACAGTATAATATTTTTGGTCATTTTTATTTATGGTATTTTTTTGATTTATGGCTATTAAAATTGGATTTTTGTTCAGTTTGGTTAAATTGTTAAAATTTATATTTATTTCTTATATAAGTTTAGCTTTGGACATGAAAAAAAACAAATTTGTGCGTCAGCTTAATAAAGATAAGCATAAATTTAGCATGTTGATACGATTTGTTATGTATAAAAAGTTGTCTATTACTACAAAATTAAACACTTGATGATGACCAAAATTGACAAATAATTAAATATTAAAATAAAATTATATGTTGTTATCTTGTGGCAAATAACTATGTAATAAAATCTCAGTATGAATTCCAATACATTTTATTATGTTATGAGTATATACCAGTGGCGGTGATTAGCATGTGCAAGTGGTGCAACCGCACCGGGGCCCCCTTTGTAAGGGGCCCCCAATTTAGTATACATCCATCAATATTTATAGTTTTATATATAAACGTTTTGGATTTTTAGTGTCTTTGTTAAATATTATCAAAGTTGAACCGGACCACAAACAAAAAATAGAAGACAAACTTTGGGCCACATACAAAAAGAATGAAATACTTGGATTATAAGGGCATCATTTGTGATTTCGCACTGGGCCCTCCAAATCAATGGGACGGCCATGGTATATACAAACATAAAAGTGATGATATACTTCATAATTTTTTTTGTTTATGCATGATATTGGTATTATTTATCTTGAACTACTTTGGTCTTTAGCTAATATATGCTCAAATGTGTTTATATAACTTATATATACAATTATCAAATGTTGCATTTTCTTTTTGGTACAGTTGGATGATTGGGTGCTATGCCGTATCTACAAGAAGAATTCAAGTGCTGAAAAGACGTTTTCCGAACTTCCGAAAACTGAACCGAGCCATAACTCATCATCCTCCTCCTCGTCCCAATTCGATGATGTTCTCGACTCATTTCCCGACACAATTCCCGCTATGGACGACAAGTATCTAAGCTTCCAAAACAACAAGACAACATTTACTGAGTTCGAAGATAAAAAGGTTGATATGTCCGCGAATTATGATTGGGCTAGCATTGCTGCATTCGGGTTACAAGACCCGACCAGCAACAATGCTAACCCATCAAATGGATCCTCCATGGACCCGACATTCGACATGCAAATGAAATTCGGTAAATCTCCGAACAATGAGGTGGAAAACGGGATCAGGAGTCACAGAATGGAGAATTCGGGTTATTTGTTTTCGCAAAGCTTTGTGAACTCGAACTCGAATGACCCGTTTGCTATTCGGTACCCGACCCAATCGAATGGGTCGGGTTTTAGAGAGTGAAAAGAAGGGTGGAAAGGAACAAGTTGAGGGGGTTGAGTGTAGATAGGTGATACTTTGAGGGGTGGCATGTGGATTTTTGAAGTTTGGTGGAAAAAATATGAGCTTAAAAGTCAAAGATAAGAGTAGGAAAAGTCAAAGGGAGTGTTTGGTTGAATGTAGATAGTAGAGAAAAGTAAACAATGTACTTGTTTCTTGAATTTTCGGTTTAATTTCTAGTTATGGAATTTTTGTTGGTTGATTTTTCTTTATATTGTTTTGATCAGCTTTAGATAATCATGAATTAACTCTTTTGTTAATGTTTTTCTTTTTCTTTTTTCTAATATGAAAAACGTTCCATGCATGCAGGGATGGACTTATGATTTTCGAAATGATGTTGCACAAAATAATTGTTAGACTAACTAAAGTTATATCAAAAACCAAAAGTAGCGAAAAATTTTATAAGGGGTTGCATATACAAAAAAAAACGACAGGTTTTGAAAAAACTTTGCAGTTAATGACCAAAAATCGAGTGTAGTCCATATAACACTCCGCACCAATCTAAATATTTTGAATTTGCAATCTAGTAGTTTAAAAAAAGATCAATTACATGTAAGACAAATTTTATGAGATGTGGTGTTTGATTTTTGAAAAACCATAATGGTTACTAGCATATATACCTTCACATTTAAAAGATTTGTGAAAACCAAAAAGAAAACTATGTATTGATAACAAAATCTGCATGCTGAGAAGTTTTACTGTATGAAAACTAATGAAATGTAAAACATGAGATTTTAGAAGATTCAAAAGCTGGACTTTTCAAAACTCAAATGCTTCGTAATTTATATGGCATATTCACGAAAGCTTTTGTTTAAATATCTAAATGTATTATATCAATATACTAAAAACCGGGTGTGCTAACCCATATTGCTTTTCCAAACCTTTTCCAACCCGGCCCATTAAAGACCCGAAAAAAAAAGTGGTCTTATAGTTTATGACCCGGACTGTTCCTCCACACTCACACATCCTTCCTTTTTTGTTGATCCGTCTCCGACCAACCATGCTCCGACCAGTGGCTCCGACCCATCTGCTTTTCGGGGATCTACAGTGGTTTTGTGAGTGCAGCCACTGTTGTTTGAATAGTAAAGCAAATATTTTATTAATTTTATGGTTTGGGGTGACCCATTTGTACATGCCACAATGCCTAGGCCATTCTTACCCACATTTTCTTTTGGATTCACCTACTTTAGATCATCTCCTTGGTCATTGGATCTAAAAAAAAACATCTGTGTTTCTTTCTGATCGTTTGTTGTAGCTGGTAAATTTTTTTTGCCCTTTTATGCATATTTTTTTTGTTGTCTTTATGTACCTAGATAAGTTAATTGTTGTTTTCAATGGGTTTTACTGTATTCGTATAATTGTTGCCATATCTGTAAATTTGTTCTCATTTATTTAGGGGTTTAGGGTTTAAATTGTTAAAAGTGAAATTAAATGTGATAAAGTTAGGTGCATCTATCAACTTATCATAAAAAAAAACTTTGGATCATTGTGTGAGATCATCTATTCTAGGTATGAATTTTCCGTTGTGTTGCATCTCTTTATGTTTTTTTTGGTTGTTGTTCTGCCTATTTTGCTACCTGTATAATTCATTTAGGGTTGTTGGAGTTTCTTTGTTCAGCCAGATAATCATTATTACTAGGTGTGGAATATTTGATCTTATGTTTAATTGACTTCTTGCGTGTTTAATTGCATGTTTATGATATCTCATACTTTATTTATTGTATTAGGGTTTGGGTATACTACCTTTTTTTTATTAGTGTTTAACCATCATTTTAGGGGTTTAAGCAATTTTAATGTTTTCTTTTACGCTTATAGGATTATACTGTTTTGGGATACAATTTTGTGCCTGACCTCTTCTTAGGTTAGTGGTAAAGTTTTAGGTTTAGTATATAGATGATCGTTGCTACTAGGTGGTTTTTTAACGTTTTTTTTTCCTCCCTTATGAGATTATTTGGTTTGGTTTTATTGGGTGTGCGTCATGATGGTTTATTAGTTTATCTTTTACACTAATGATATAAGTTCCATGTATGCATAACAAATGGACATGTGACTGGATCAGCTGAAAATTGAGGGAACTATGATGTCTACGCGTCATGGCCTCACTGTTTCTTAGTTGCTTTTTCTGTTTCAGATAGAGTTGGTTTTGGTTTCAGGTAAGGAGGTGTGATTTGATTCATATATGCAGTGCATTGCATAAA
The DNA here is from genome assembly GCA_014162995.1 of Artemisia annua. Classification (NCBI taxonomy): domain Eukaryota; kingdom Viridiplantae; phylum Streptophyta; class Magnoliopsida; order Asterales; family Asteraceae; genus Artemisia; species Artemisia annua. The sequence goes on along the minus strand of LBNU01035940.1, from coordinate 16,467 downwards.
AATATGATCACTTAAATGGGTGCAACAAGAATATTTTACGGTTTGACACTTTATGCTTTTAAATGAATTATAAGAGGCAATGATGAATTAAAAACGGGTTTGATTAAAGCTATGAACTTTCGTGCGTTGGCAGGGCAAACTATCACGTTTGCATCCATGCCGGATGTATATGCTTTTTGAGAAAGAAACTGGGTTGTCAGGGTACATATGGATTATCAAGCGTGAGAGTGGCACATATCCTGGCAGGGCAGTACTACAACGTGCTTGCAGCCATAGCGTGTTGCCCCCTTTGTTATCCGGCCCCCTTTGTTACCCGGTCCATTAAAGACCCGAAAGCAAATGTGGTAACTTACCTTATGACCCGGACTGTGCATACCCACTCACATGCTCTTCCTTTTTTGGTGATCCCAAGACCCGGGCATGCTGGCCCATTTTGTTTTTCCAACCCGGTCCATTAAAGACCCGTTTGGTTATAAAAGGCAATATTAAATTCCAAAAGCTTTGATCGAACCCGTTGCTTTATGTGTTTTGGCGTGGCAAACTGGCAAGTTTGCAGCCATGCCGAGTCCATAAGGCTTTTGAGATTAATTTCGATGAATCTGAGCCTCATCTTATTAACTGTCAAAAAAACTTTTTTCTTTTTTTTGAAAAAAAAAATAAATTTTAAACCCATTTTTAATGCTCGCTGTAGCAAGCAAAAGGCGCTAAAAGTATTGGGACAGAGTCTGCGGTTATACATATTTTTCACCCTCTACTAAAGGCCCTCTTTGTAATGCTTGAAGATGATATGCAGAGAATCTCTTAAACAACCTTAGTTTCAGATAACCGTTTTATTGTTCTAGCAATCCAGCTTTGCTGATTGCATGGCATGTCAGCTATGGGATCATCCAGTCGGCTATCAGCTATTTGACATGCCATTCAACCACAAAGCTTGCTTGCGTCTGAACAGATAATGTCAGTTGAACATATCATCTCCGCTGACATTTGCATCGGTATGCGTTATTACACCCACAGTGACTGCTCCTGCAAATAAACTCTACGGTCACTGTCATTGACACAACCATCTGGTGCGTGTAAGCTACTTTTTCTATTCGATCTTTTGTTATTTACAGATGGAATGTTATTTGCTTGCGATCCCAACTGCTGAACTGCTTGCTGCAGTGACTTATTTAACCGAACCACAGGTTAAGTTATGAATTCCAGTTTTGCTTTTATGTGTGTTGTAGGTTAAATTAGGTGCTTCAAACTGTGACCATTGTTTAAAGTTGCATGTTTACACTAAATGTAAGAGCTATTTGCTTTTAAGTTTTGTGTTTACTTCATATTAGTTGCTAACAGGTTTCTTGGGTTCAACTGTTGGCCTGTTGCTAATCATTATTCGACCATGTGCTTTTTGTCCATAATGCTTATTACTAAATTAGTATTGCTTGCTACGTTTTTCACTTATACTTTTTGGTGGCAGACGCCTGTATCTTGCTGTTTTAAACTATGCACCCAAAAACGAACAATGATGCTCACAATATTAATAATCACTCTTCTCACAAACAAACATTAAACGATCATGAAAGTGTATCGTTGCCTCTTATCTATGCCGTAAAAATTCTTAGGAGTCTAAGATCCGATGAGAGTCAGAGGTGGCGGAGTTGGCGGCGGTGGTGCGTTCCGTTCAGTGTGTGAGTGTAACACTGTTAAAGAAATTAGACGCACAAACAGCCACACACAATAAAAAACACACACAGAGCAAACACATCAGTATTTGCATACTATGGAGGTTAGTATCATTTTCCCAAATTTAATTGGTTAGAAGTTCAAAATTTTTTACAACTGATTTGCTTTATAATTCTAGGATTTGAGTTTATTGATTTAGGGTTTTCATTGTTGATTAGAAGTTCAAATTTGTTTTTTATGTGGGTTTTGTTGTTTTGTAGAAATTACGAATCTGCTTTGCAATTCAGATGAGATGAAGATAAAGTATAATCATTTGGAAAGTGAAATTAGTGGTGGTGAATGGCTTCGATTATATGTATTTCGTGAGTTGTTTAGATATTTTCATATTTTAAAGCTTTTTTAGGATTATAATTCTTTTTTAGAATTATGGTATGTGAAATTTGTTTTTTGATTAGAGTTGGCAAGATAGGTTGCACGATAGCAAGTGCCTTTTTACTGTGTTGTTTTTTTAAACTGAACCACTCGCCGCCTCATGACCTATAATTGAGTACGGTTTTTGACAGGTGCTGAAGAGCGACTTACTCGGACAAAATGGTTGGAAGGGCAAGAAACGTTGATGAGTTCGAGTTTAAAGCCACATTAGAAAATCATAATCAACGTGTGAGTTCCTTTCACATTCTCTTCTTCTGTATATTGCAAGAAAAATTCCTTTTTGAACTATTGTTACCATTGTGGCTTCGTAGGTGAAATATTGGTTTCGGGATTTTTGTTCTAGAGCCAGTTTTTTTAAACTTTTGGATGGAAAAAACTGACAACACGTAAAGGTATGCACATCCAACTCCTGTTCAGCATAGTCCTTAACTCCTTAACAACATGTATTGTTTGGTGTGTAATTGCACAAAAGTTTAAGGGGGTGTTTGGGTAAGCTCGAAGCTAAAGCATAATAGCTTTTGCAACCTTTGGAAAGCTTCATGAAGCTTATCATTGATAAACATTGTTGGGTGTTTTTATTGAATTGATGAATTTAAATACAGTTTGTAGTAGCATATGAAAATTCAAACAGTATTATGTTAACTATTGTCTTTCGCTGCAGATCCTAGAAACGACTTTCCAACCATGTTGTTATTCTTGATTGTGGTCGGATCTATGGCTTAAAGCTTCGATATGTATTTTTGTTGTATCGGTCAACAAGACGAGGAGGAAGTGTATTTATAAGTTGTTTAGATATTTCATATTTTAGTGCATTTGCTTTAGGATCAGTAACGTGATTTGCAAAAGTCTAAGATGAACTACCGCACTTGGAGTCATTGTTGTTGGTTAGTTTCTTACATGCCTAAAACTCAGGTGCAAACTTACGACTTTGTGCTCTATTAATTCCAAGTTTTTGTTGCTTTTTTTTTTCATATATACTGGATTTCTTAAGTTTCAATATGATTTTTTTGTTTCTTCCAGGTAATTGATGAGTTAGTTAATCACCGAGATTGGGTTGGATTGCATATTGCAGATAACTCTTGCCTTCACTATCCAACAATAAGTTTATTTCTTAACTAAGTAACTAATTGAATTGAGTTGAATCACACCACTGATCTATTTATCTATTTCACTTAGAGAGACTGAAATCTGATTGGTTGAGCAGCGATTAATGTCCAGGACATGCCTCATAGAATGCCCTTTGGGTCACAATTACGACGACAAACTTAACGATGCACTGTTATGTTTTCGCTCACAGGTATCAAAGTTGCAGACTGAGCTCGCGATTGAAAGGTAAAATTTCAGCCCGAGTACGCATAACTGTGTCAATTCATGGTATGTTATATCTGTAACGGGTTAAACGAGTGGATATTAAAGTAGATGAAAAGGGAATGGTTTAAATGCAATGAAAATTGCTACCGGATTCAGGTCACCCAAACTTATTAATCTTGCATAAATCCTGCATAATTTTCAAGTTTATAAACAGATGAAAATTTGAACAAAGTACAAAAATAGACAGAGTGTAAATGTCGGGTTTCTTCTACTTTTATTTGCACTTTCTTTAGATTCTATATTTACCAGTTTAACGATTTTTGGTAAACGATTGATTTCTTAAAAATTGAAGGCTACTACAAATTGTATTCTTTGGATCAAACGAACACATAACAAGATATAAATATTGCTAAGGATTGCATACAACCGTTGGTTAGCCGCAACTTATATATATTAGAAAGGTAACAGCAAGTTAGGTTGGTGTGCCTTTAATAGTGACTCTTTTTTCTCTTTTAAACAGTGTCATCGCTTTGGAATGCGTTATACTAACTTCGTCATAGCTGCTACCAACCATATTTAAAACATTCCCTGACTTATAATTGAAAAGAGAAAGTGTATAAAAATTTGGGTTCCTAAATCATTGATTAATATCTAGGTCTCGAAGAATCAATATCATTGTGATCAATGTGGCATAATTAAAAAAAAGTACAGGTGGTTACTTTTAAACAATTTCCATGGATAGCTAAAGTTAATCTGGTATTAAGATCTAACGTCTGCGTTTCGGTTACCGGTAAGTGTCTTTGGTCTTACTAAGTCTTCCTACCTATGCTTATTTATACAAGTACATATTTGTAATTTGGTCAACATAAGTTCATGAAAATGGTGTTTGGACTTGCTTATTAAACAGGTATGCATTCTTATGAAAATGATAATCAGAAAATTGAAAGTCATGGCTTGACTTATTGGACATCTTGATCAGGGGCCGATAGCTATGAGACATCCACATCTGAAGGTGCGTTCAGTTTCGAGGTTTTATCTGTATGTTTATAATGACTATGGTATACAAACAATAGTATTTACTAAATTTATTGTTATTATTACGGAGTATTATTATTATTTTATTTATTTATTTATTTATTTTTTTTCTTTGGCTATAGGAATCTCTGAGAGCACACATAATAATCATACAAAGTCACGCATGAGTAGCCAACAGCCATGCTTAAAGGGCGAAAATTCACAATCGCTCAAGGTATATTCAAATACTTAGGTTCTGTGTATTTATTTGTTGTCCTGTAACTTTGTTCTTGCAAGAACTACGTTTTTTTTTTCTTTTTTTTTTTTTTTTTTTTTTTTTT
>LBNU01035937.1:943-19027 GCA_014162995.1 Artemisia annua | reverse complement strand
CAAAATGCTACAAATGGTTTGGTATTTATAGCAAAACTTCCAACAGCTCTGGCGGACCCGGCGGAACCCTCACAAGGGTTCCGCCCGTATACTCACAGGGTTCCGCCAGATCTGATGAATGAAAGGTTTGCCATAAGTTCCAAACCAACCTAAGTCACATCAACTTATTACATGTCATAACAATGGCTTGAGTAATAAAGCATATGGATAGTCAAACACACAACATACCATAATTATGATGTGACTAGAACATATTAAACACATGATGTGACAAAACACTTTTAAGGCATGTAAGACACTTTACTTCCATACCAAACAATGTCACATCAATACTAAGTGCTAGCCAAACATACACAAAGCTTATGATGAGTCAAACACACAATCTTACCTTAATTGTATAATGACAATCCTATCATAACTTATGAAGTGACAAAATTTAGTTATGAGCATGATGTGACAAGACTAACTATAGATATGTTAGAATGACATTTAAGTGCAAGCCAAGTAATGTCATATCAAGTAAATGCTAACATGTAATACTACCTAGGTGTGTAAGCAAGTATTATGACAAGTTAGACACACATGAATGCTTGATGTGACAATTCTAATTAAAGAGGTAAGTCACATCAACTTATTACTAGACCACATGCATTGGATCACATTTGGAATACTTCCAAAATGTGTAAGAACTTCATGACAAGTTAAACACATAACCTATTCATGAATGCATGACATGATGTTTCCATTTAAAGAAATAAAACCTTGTTTATGTTTAAATAGAAATGTAAAGTCTAGTTATATAAGACTTAAAAACTAAAGTGATGTTTTATTACAATCTAAAGTTTGCACTTTGTTATTAACAAAACATAGCAAAGATCGTTAAAATATAAATAACGTTTTTAGGCGATATTTGTATTAACAGTGTTTTACAGGAATATGGGTTTCAATGAAAGTGGGGAATACAAGGAAACTTTCATTGGTTCTGGTGTAGGTACGGGTTCAGTGCAGGTGTTGCAGGGAGTTGAGTTTGAGGTGGAACCGCTTGGGGATCATACATTCGAGGTGGAACCTCATGGGAATGTCGGTCAGGTAGCTGGTTCACAAGAAGTACAAACTCAGGATTTGATAGACTATCATTCAGCACGTGATAGGGAGCAACACATAGCACGGGAACTAGACAAGTATAGAGAAGACAGTAATGAGGCTGCTTTTACAGTTGCTGTAGTGGAAAATATATATACACATGAGTCATTGACTTTCAATGATACAGTTGCTTGTCAGATGATTTCCAAGTGGAAGGCTGGATTGGAAGAAGATATGGATACTCGGTCAGATGTGTATGTGCTTAGCAACAGTTGCAGAAAAAGCAGTGACGACAGCGACGACTATTACTGGGAGTATACACCAGGTATGTTCATACATCTATTTCTCTATATAGATGGTATGGTTTTTTCTTGCGGATGCAAGGCTGAGATCTGGGATACCAAGGGATTGCTGGATAAAGCAAAAGGAAATATACTTGGTATGAAGATCATCAGGGATCNAAGTGGAAGGCTGGATTGGAAGAAGATATGGATACTCGGTCAGATGTGTATGTGCTCAGCAACAGTTGCAGAAAAAGCAGTGACGACAGCGACGACTATTACTGGGAGTATACACCAGGTATGTTCATACATCTATTTCTCTATATAGATGGTATGGTTTTTTCTTGCGGATGCAAGGCTGAGATCTGGGATACCAAGGGATTGCTGGATAAAGCAAAAGGAAATATACTTGGTATGAAGATCATCAGGGATCAGAGTGGTAATACTCTGAGGGGGTCACAGTCCAGGGTTCACAACGGGAAGTTGGTACAGACTTTGTTGGAGGGACACTCCATACTGTCATTGGAGGGTAGTCTATCAGGGGACTGTGATGTGGAAAAGAATGGTAAGTGGTTATATACATATGCGGTTGGAAGCCGGGAGTATCAGATGGTCTGCACGAGACCTGACATAGCATCTGTAGATGTGGGTATGTTGGATAGGTCCGATCGTGGATTACAGACAGACGTACAGGTTTTTGTGGATTTGACTACGCTGTGGGTAGATCGATCACTGTCATGGGTAGATCAATCACAAGGTACGGGTTTATGATACAAGGATGTGCAGGAAGCTCGGAAGCTATGATGCTGCACATGGAGGGTCTGTACCACCTTCCCGTTGTGAACACCTTGGACTTGTGACCCCCTCGATTACCATCCTGATCCTGATGATCTCTACCAGTATATTTCTATTTCTATTATCACGCAAATCCCTTGGTATCCCAGAATCTCAGCCTTTGCATCCGCAACGAAACACCATACATCATATAAGAGAAAGATGTATGAACATACCTGGTGTATAACTCCCAGTAATAGATCGTCGCTGTCGTCATGTGCTTTTTCTGCAACTGTTGCTGAAGCACATACACATCTGACCAGAAACGTAATACCATAATCATTCTTCCAATCCAGCCTTCACTTTGGAATCATCTGACAGACTGTATCATTGAAACAGTCAATGACTTCATGTGATATACTATTCTCACCATACAAGCAACTGTAAAAGCAGCCTCCATTACTGGTCTTCTCTATATCTGTCTAGTTCCCTGCTGCTACATGTGTTGCTCACCTATCACGTGCTGAATGANTTGGTACAGACTTTGTTGGAGGGACACTCCATACTGTCGTTGGAGGGTAGTCTATCAGGGGACTGTGATGTGGAAAAGAATGGTAAGTGGTTATATACATATGCGGTTGGAAGCCGGGAGTATCAGATGGTCTGCACGAGACCTGACATAGCATCTGTAGATGTGGGTATGTTGGATAGGTCCGATCGTGGATTACAGACAGACGTACAGGTTTTTGTGGATTTGACTACGCTGTGGGTAGATCGATCACTGTCATGGGTAGATCAATCACAAGGTACGGGTTTATGATACAAGGATGTGCAGGAAGCTCGGAAGCTATGATGCTGCACATGGAGGTTGTCAACAACTGAAGCGGCGTATATGACACTTACGGAGGCTGCAAAGGAAGCTATTTGGCTAAAGGGACTCTCGACAGAGTCAAGAGCTGAACTAAGTTTAGTAGTGGGTATCGCTACTAGTGCGTGGATGAAGGCACACCCCTATCCGAGGTTCCGGCGATGGTAAAGCTGCTGCGTATCGGAGATGGCTAATATGATACTAAGGTGGAAATTGTTGTAATATAGTATCCATATTAGCAAGTATTATTAATGTGTAGGGGTCTTAGTGTAAATTAGCTCTTGTATTTAGTCACTAGGATGCATGGTTCGGCTTTTGTTTTGTCTTGCATGGCAAGTTGGTCCAATAAATAACCGACTATGTTCTCTTTTGTTTTCTGCCGACTATAAGTTGTTTTGTCCCCCTCATCCTCTATAAATAGAGATGAGGGGGGAGGGTTAGTGTACCGTTTTCTTTTCCTTTGTTCTTAATACATAATCGTTTGGAACAAGATTACGTGTCGTGTGCTTTACTTCCTATCGAGTTAAGGTTCTTGTAGTGTGTCGTGTTCTTCTTTCAAGATCAGTTTTCCGCAAGCTAACTTCCAGGTTTGTTGGTCGATTACCAACACGTCTAAACATTTTATTTGGTCTTTTAACATAGAGGAGTGATAGAACCACACAAAATGGTCCACAAAACAATTCCACAAAATGATGTGACAGTGTTTGATTGACACAATAAAAAAGAAGAGTGAGAAACAGCCAATGAAACACTGCCACATCCTTTTGTGGAATTGTTTTGTGGACCATTTTGTGTGGTTCTATCACCTCTCTTTACCAACACATAATGAGTACAATACTTTGGTATACAAAGTTAGAGCTCTAGGTGTAGCAAAGAGCTTCACCTCTTCATTTGGGTCCCACTTGTGCCACATCACCCCAACACCTCTTCACAACTAACCCCCTCCTCACCAACAACTAACCTCAACTTACTCATTTGAGGCCCACCACTTACACCTTTATTTTTTTCCCACTCACAAAAAGAAAAAGAAAAAAACAGTACAATTGTCAGCAACTTTGGTTCGCCGTGCAGACGAAGAAGAAGAAAACGAAGAGGCATAAAGAGGGGGCGGTGCAGTGAAGAGGCATGAAGAGCATGCCATGTAGGATTGGCGAACCCTTTCTCGTTGCTATACCTAGAGCTCTTACAAACAATGTTTTCAAACCCGGGTTGACCCGGCCGGGTCAACCGGTTGGACCGGTACCCGGTCAAAAAACGGGTAAAAAAAACCCGGGTTTCTAAAACCAGGTCAACTGGTTAGACCCGCCGGGTTTTAAGTGACCCGGGTCAACCCGGGTTTTGAAACCCGGCCGGGTTTGGATTTTTTTTTTTAATTTTTTAATTTTTTTTATTTTGACCCTATATATATATATATATATATATATATATATATATATATATATATATATATATATATATATATATATATATATATATATATATATATATATATTTTCCATTATTAAGGTGCTATTTTTGTTTGATATGACTTTCTTATGGTGTATATTCACCCATATTTGTGATTAGTTTCCACTTATTAGATTGAATTCGGTTGTGATATCCAAAGCGCTTAGCATGATTAAGGAGTTTAGGACCCCTGTGCTTGAACCTTAAGGTTATTTTTTTTGTTTTAAATGGCACTGAAAGCTTGTGCTATTTACTGCATTTTGATGCTTAGATTCATTCATTTTGGATTAGTATTAGGCTATTATAAAAATGGATTTTTGGAAATGTGCATAAAACTAGGTCTAACCGGGTTGACCCGGCGGTCGAACCGATTGACCCGATGACTCGGCCGAGTCGGCCGGGTCGATCCCAAACCCGGGTTTCAAAACATTACAAACACTATGTCACAAAGCGCGCAAGTTGAAATCTCGTTTGAAGTCATATATAAACACGTGGAGAAACACTGAAACATACGTAGCTCAAATGAATCAGGGAATCTACTAATCATACAAATGATGTACAAATTCTTGTTTGCCTGATAACACAACGACATGCTCACACAAATGATGTACAAATCATACAAGAAACTCATCTCATTTTGCACTCATCATCATCACCACCATTTGTTCCACACATCATCATCTACACTTAACAACCGTATCATCACCACCTTCCTATCACTCCAACCCCATCATGATAAAATCACCACACTCAAATCAGTCTCACAGTACCACGCATACATCATAACCACAGGCCATCATTCATCCAACCTTTTCATTTCATCAAAACTCATTTCTTTATACTCTTATCTCAACAACCCATTCTTTTCTCACCATGTTTTTCATTCATTTCACGGAACCAAAGACATTTTCCTTTGGAACTCCTACATTAAATCCTTTTTCTCAAATGGGTTTTACGTTAAGTGTTTGGAAATTTATTATTCCATGAGGGTTTCAACTGGTTTGGTTCCGAATCATTTTACACTTCCTATGATTGTTTCGTCTTGTGCTGAGGTTAAGGATTATGTTTCTGGGGGATGTATTCATGGTTTGGTGTTTAAAGTTGGTGATTTGTTGAGTGATTGTGCCGCTGTTGGCTCGTCGTTTGTTTATATGTATTCTAGATGTGGGGAGGTCGGTAGTGCGCGAAAAGTGTTTGATGAAATGTGTGTGAGAGATGTCGTTGCGTGGACTGCGCTTGTTATTGGGTATGTGCAGAATGGTGAACCTGAGAATGGGTTGAGGTGTGTTTCTGAGATGTTTAGGATTGGTGAAATGGACGTTAGGCCTAATTTTAGGACGTTGGAAGGTGGGTTTCAAGCGTGTGGTGATTTGGAAGCGGTTTGTGCAGGTAGATGTTTGCATGGAGTAGCAGTAAAATCTGGACTTGGATGTTTGGTAGATGTTCAATCTTCAATTGTGTCTATGTACTCAAAGTGTGGAACTCTTGAGGAAAGTTCTATGTCGTTTATGGAAGTCCCCGTGAAAGACATTAAGTTGTGGACGTCAATTATTGGTGTATATGGAAAACGGGGATCTGTTAAAGAATGTTTAGGTGGATTTATGGAAATGCTTGTTTCTGGGATCGATCCAGACCCGATGGTAATCAGTTGCGTGCTATCTGGTTTAGCTAACTCGGCTTGCATCTCTGCTGGGATGACTTTTCATGGGTTTATGGTTCGAAGAAATTATGATCAAGATCAGATGGTTCACAATGCTTTGGTGTCAATGTACTGTAACATTGGACTGATAATCTATGCAGAAAATTTATTCAATAATGTGTGTATCCTTGACCAGGAGATTTGGAATTCAATGGTACATGGATACAGTAAAGTAGGATGTGGAGTGAAGTGCATAGAATTGTTAACAGAAATGCTAAATGTAGGCATCCATCCTGATTCTTATAGTTTGGTGTCAGTAATTTCTTCATGTTCACAAATGGGTGAGATAAATCTAGGGAGATCTCTTCATGGTTATGCTGTGAAACACTTGATGCAAGAAGAGCATGTATCTGTGTCAAATTCGCTCATTGACATGTATGCTAACATTGGTGATTTGAAATCAGCAAGAAAGATATTTTGTAGGACAGATAAGGATATAATCACTTGGAACACAATGATCTCTGCTTATACGCACCTAGGCCATCATGACGAGGCCTTTTCTCTATTCAGTGAAATGGCTTTAAAAGGCATTAAACCTACTGCGGCAACACTAATTAGCCTGCTTTCTGCTTGTGGCCGTTTGGCATCAGTTGAGAGAGGAGAGGAGATACTAAAGTACATAGACCAAGAAATGCTTTTTACAAATGTAACTCTTGCTACTGCATTAGTTGATATGTATGCAAAGTGCGGGCAACTTGATCAGTCGGAAAAAATATTCAAGAAAATGACAAAAAGGGATATTATTTCATGGAATGTGATGATTGCTGGTTATGGGATGCATGGAGATGCCATATCAGCACTAGATACTTTTCGAAAGATGGAACTATCGGATATAAAACCAAATGAGCTTACTTTTCTTGCAGTTCTTTCGGCATGTAATCATGCAGGGCTTGTAAACGAAGGAAAATCATTATTTACGAGAATGAGAGATTATTCTTTAAAGCCGACACTCAAACACTATACTTGTTTGGTAGATCTTCTTGGTAGGTCAGGTAATCTGCTTGAGGCTGAAAATTTGGTTCTGTCAATGCCAACAGTTCCTGACGGTGGTTTATGGGGTGCTTTGTTGAGTGCTTGTAAAACCCACAATAATGCTGAAATGGGTATCAGGATTGCCAAACGTGCTATCGAATGTGACCCGGATAATGATGGATATTATATAACTATTTCAAACTTGTATGATTCTAAAGGGATGTGTGAAGAAGCAGAACAGATGAGAAACTTAATGAAGGAAAGAGGGGTAGAAAAGGCAGTAGGTTGGAGTGCAGTATGATTGAGTGGCGCACACCTCAACATAATTTATTGTGTACAGAACTGCCTCTGCATGACATCCATTGTTCTTGGTAGTGAGGCTCATATTACTTCAAAAGTGCAGTACCCATTAACACGGTTAGAGATAGTAAATTACAGGTGCTGTATCTAATACACCATTGTCATCCTCATTTTTAAAGAGTTGTAGTATGTAAATGCTGATAATTTTGTAGCCTCATGTAGCAGTCTACACCACTACTGTCTCGATCCCTACTTTGTTTTTCCATGGTTTGATCATTGCTCCAAGACGATAAAATATCATCTTCACCTAACCTTTCTTCTCCCTATTTTCACCTAGCATTTCTTCTTCTTCTCTTCCAAATCAAACCTTCATAGTTCCATCTGTGCAGCACTACACACTGCTTGGTCGCCGCTCACACCGTCGTTGCCACCATGTCGCGGTATGCCGCTGCCTTCACACTAACAATCCGACTCTTCCTCCACCACCTCCGTTCGTTTGTCTTCTTAAAACCTAGATCCAAACACGAAATGGGGGCTGTAATCCAAATGTGATGTGCAGTTTTGTAATTTGATGCAAGTAAGAATTGGAGTTTTTTATTTGGGGATTGTGATTGATAAACTGGGTTTATTATATAAACTCTTGATTGATAAATTGGGGTTTACACATGAGGTTGTAATCCAAATATTGATGTCGTAATCTAAACAGTGCTTGATATAAAGGGTTTGTTCTTATTTTCATTCGATCTTAAGTATAGGATTAATTTCACATATCACCCTATTTTCATAATTAATTTCATATATATCCAAAGTGCAAGCATTAAATGCATAAGTATATACATGGTTACAATGGACATTTACTAATATTATGTTGTTTCATTAAGCATGAAAAAGAAACAACATTTGTTCTCAAACTTTTTGTTATCAACCGGTAAACATTTACTGGAAAGGACACATATCCAAACAAAAAAAAAAAAGAAAAAGTATTTTCAGATGAAATGAGGAACAAACAATGAAAGCTGAGAAGTAACATTACAAAATCAGTAAATTGATAGCAAAGTGAATAATTTTTCTTTCATGTACTACTCTTAATTACTTAATTACAAACGCAACATAAAAATATTTTGAGAAAATTTTTTAAACAACCCGTAACCAGTACCTTTTTACGAAAAATGAACCTTGCATAAGTATTTTACGAAAATGAACTTTTCATTCTCATCCGTTAGATTCATTTGGAAACAAAGAGGAAATTGCAACAATCGTCCCTAAAATTTGCCCATATTGCAAGTTTCATCCCAACCATTTGGAAAGTGCAAAGATCGTCCCTGTGGGAAACCTTTGGGCAAATTTTAGTCCCTGGTTTCTGACGACGTTTATTTATTTTTGTTAGCCCCAACACGTGCCTTCCACACGAGGGTTTTTTGGTCATTTTCATCCATGGTCCCCTTTTAAAACCCCACACTAACACACAGTTGCACTTTTTCATTGACTTTATAGAATACGCCCAAATCACAAACCCTAATTAAAAAATCTCTCATCCCCAATTTATATTTTTCAATGCAAATCTAATCCCTAAAGTTAAAACATCTCAAAAGTATCAATTATGGTAACAGGAATACAAGAATGGTACTTTCGAAAGGAAGGATCATTATTTAATCCACATGTAATTTATGGTAAGAGCATGTTAATGTAACAGTGTTTATGATGTACGTTATTCAATGTTGTTAATTTTGTTTCTAATCCTTTTGTTTTGTTTTTTTTGTTTGCAACAGCTAATCATCCAGAAATTTTCTCAAAGAAAGTGTTTCATGGTGGAACTTTTGTTGGAATTGTATACTCATGTCATACATATATAAATAAAAGCATCAAGTAAGCATAGCGGAAGCAATTAGGATCATATAATGCATAATTAATTAACCAAGAGTAATTAAACGTACTGTAGTGATTCTATCCCGTACAAGAATCAATTAGAGCAAATCTTCAAATCAAGAACCCTAATTAGGGTTTATGTGGATTATAAAAATTACCCCTTACCTTTTTGTAATTCAATTCAAGAATCAAACAATAGTGTGTTTGATTCACGTTCTTGTACACACGTACTAAAACAAGTTAAAGTTATGCAAGTAATGAATAAACAAAAAACATTTTAGCTTCAAAAAAATCGAAACCCTTATGGAATAGGGGTGTTCGATCGGATTTGCAAGAGAACAAGGAAGAGAGAAAACTTTAGGTTATGTGTGCAAGAGTATGGAACAAATAACCTTGGGTTTGTATATATAGTGAATGTTACTTGGAGTCCAAGGCACAAAGGAGGTGCCCTTGGACCTTGGCCGATCGGTTTAGGAACTCCCAAAGGGATTCCAGAACCTTTTTGACATTCCAATTATTCACTCATATTTCTTTCCTTTTATTCGTCTAACGGTCATTAGCCTTTTTCGTTAAATATTAACGATCGTTAAGTGTTTGTGGTTAATTAATAATTAATATAACATTTATAATTAATTATTAATCTTTAACTTTCATACGTAAAGTGTGCAATCCCGTGATCTCGAGTTCGATCCTAACACACATCTATTATTTTATCGTCTATAAAACTAACAGCTCCCACTTAGACATATCATAATAGATGTGATCACATTCGGTTAGCGTCTTGCAACACGCCGATGCCTCTTAGTACGAATCGAGTAAGGCTCCTGGAAAACCTTTTAATGATTTCTCATTATTATCATCCTTTTGTTTCAAATACCACGTTAATAAGGATACGGATCAAAGTCATTCCTTAATTAACAATTCTGTTTCTCGTTGTATGTGATTGACAAGATTACCAAATCGTCTGAACATATTCAGGGAAGATCTTGGGCGTGGCCACGAAGACATCTTGACAACCCTACGAGGGGCCCAGCAGTATTAAACTCCAAAAATTAATTTGAAGGAACAAATTCTGTATTAATTACAAGCAAAACCCACAAACTTTGTAACACTTTTGAAAACAACCCTTTAACTACCAGTTACGTATAGCGTTAAGTTGTTTTACAAAAATGCACTACATTCATGACAGTTATCTTGTATCTCAAGTTTGAGGACAACTTCTTAGGATTTACTTAATGACAAGATCCATAAAGTAACATCATGTAGTTGGGATAAGTCCTATATTCGGTATCATTGAATATCATCTGAAATGGCATGATTACGCATCAATATACTTTAAGTATATTATACCAACCTTCAGATTTGTCTTAATTTAATAATATTCCCATATTATTAACCGACAATGGACAATTTAGAATAACATGTATTCATTGATTAAACATGCAAAAACAGGATAAACAATAATTAACAAAATACTTTATTTAATTAAAACAATAATTGTTTACAATATCCTTTATCCAAATACTAATCACAGTTATGCATGAAACTACTAGCTAATTTAAGCCGAATGCCATTGGATAATTCATTAAGCTTTTCTTTAGCTAAAGCCTTAGTGAATGGATCAGCTAAGTTATCATCTGTGTGAACTTTCAGTAGATTTATTTCACCATTAAGAACTTGTTCTCGAACATAGTGATACTTCCGTAGAAAATGTCTGGTGCCCCGCATAACTCCAGGTTCATGGGCAAATATTATTGCAGCAGAATTGTCGCAATACATATTAATAGGTAATTCAATTGAAGGCATAACACCAAGCCCTGAAATGAATTTCCTAATCCAAACAACCTCCATAGCAGCTTCCGAAGCAGCAATGTATTTGACTTTTGTCGCAGACATCGCAATTGTACTCTGCTTCTTGCTCCTCCAGTCTACTGCTCCTCCATTGATAACAAAGACATAACCCGTCTGAGACTTCGCATCATCTTTGTTTCATTGCCAGGACGCATCTACAAAACCTGTAACATCAAGTTCTGTATCTGGAACTCCACCATATACCAAAAACATATCTTTTGTACTTCGTAAATACTTAAGAATATGTTTAACAGCAATCCAATGTTTTTCACCTGGATTCTATTGAAATTGACTGGTAATATTTTGAGCATACGCCACATCTGGCCTTGTGCATTTCGCAGCATACATAAGAGATCCTACAGCCGAAGCATAAGGAACTTTACTCATGCGCGCCACCTCAGCAGGTGTTGATGCACAAAACTCATTGCATAAGCCATGTTTTACTTCCATTGGCAAATATCCTTTCTTGGAATTTTGCATATTGAATCTCTTCAATATTTTGTCAATGTAAGCACTTTGACTTAATCCAATTAACCGCCTAGATCTATCTCTGTAGATCTTGATTCTCAGAATGTATGCAGCTTCTCCTATCTTTCATAGAAAAACACTTTCCAAGATATGCCTTAACCTTTTGCAAACTTGGAATGTCTTTTCCCATGATCAATATGTCATCAACATATAAAATTAGGAAAATTACATTATCACTCCCACTAGCTTTATGATATACACATGGCTCATCGAGATTCTAAGTAAATCCTAACTTTTTAATCTCAGCATCAATCTCTTGTTCCATTGTCGTGATGCTGCTTCAATCCATAAATGGATCTTTGAAGTTTGCATACGCGATTTGGAAACTTTGGATTCTCAAACCCTTCTGGTTGTGCCATATAGATGTCTTCATCTAGACGACCATTTAAGAAAGCGGTTTTAACATCCATTTGCCAAATCTCATAGTCATAGTATGCTGCTATAGCTATGAGAATCCTAATAGCTCTTATGTCTGCTACAGGAGAAAAAGTCTCCTCGTAGTCAATGCCAAAAGTTTGTGTAAAACCTTTAGCCACAAGTCGAGCCTTATAGGTGTGTACATTTCCATCCATGTCAGTTTTCTTCTTGAAGAGCCACTTACTCCCAACTACCTTGGCATTGGGAGGAAGATCCACTTCAATCCAGACTTCATTATCTTTCATGGATTGCATTTCCCCATCCATAGCAACCTTCCATTTATCCTTTTCAGGACTATTAATGGCTGCTCTATAACTAGTAGGTTCACTAAGATCCCCTAGTATAGTTTCCTCACATTCTACGTTAAGACATAGACGGTCAGGAGCTCGTACAGTTCTAGCAGACTTACGAATGGGAACTGCTTCAACTTCAGGTGGAGGACCCAGACTATCAGGTTCCACAGGAAGTTCGCTAATGTTTTCTGAAGGTAATGCATTATCTAGACCATCTTCCAGATCATAGATTCTCCTAGGGATGAGCAAAAGAACCAAAGAACCGGAACCGGACCGAGAACCAGACCGGAACCATGAAGAACCGAACCGGAACCAGAACCAATGGTTCCAGTTCCGGTTCTTGATTTTGAGATTTTTCGGTTCTTGGGTCGGTTCGGATCGGTTCCACGGTTCTCGGTTCCGAAACCAAATATCCAATAATTGTAAGAATATGTAATTTCTTCTACTTCTTATCAAAATATTAATCAAATCCTACGTATCATAAAAAAAAACCCTACTAGCCATCAAGCCAAACACTCTAAACCCTAATCTTTTAATTTACTGAAACATCCACAAATCAATAATTAATCTAAACCTAATAACATTCCAAGATCATTCATCATTATCAAAACAATGGAAGTAAGTTTATACTTTATTTTTATTTACATTCAATTAGCTTTTACATGTTCATCATGCTAAAATTTGCTAGCACTTTTATTAATACATTGTTTATTATCTATCATCATCACATAACTCTAAACGGTCTTAGTTATTTTGATGGACAAAGTTTTAAGTTATTTTATTTTGTTTTCTGGATTTTTATGCATTATTGTTTTGTTAAAAATATGAACAAGTGAAAGTAACTATAGAATGATTGGTTATTTGAGTTTATGGTTTGGTTGTTAATTGTTATTTGCTTAAACGTAAATGGTTGCAAGTTCTTAAAAAGTTTAATTTTTTGTGTTTTTTATTTGCTTAATAGAAAAGCGGTTCCTATACGGATAGACCCAAAAGAACCGGAACCGGAACCGGAACCAGAACCAGAACCGGAACCAAAAATTATATTCGGTTCGGTTCTCGGTTCTCACTTTTCAGAAAAATCGGTTCTCGGATCCACCGGTTCCGGTTCCAGTTCCAACCGGTTCCAGAACCATGCTCATCCCTAGATTCTCCCACTGAATTCTTGAGATATGAGATCCTTTTCAAGAAAGTCTCCATACCTTGCAACAAATACTTTGTTTTCAGGTGGGTAGTAAAAGTAGTAACCCATTGTTTCCTTTGGATATCCTACAAAAATGCACTTTATAGATCTTTGTTGGAGTTTATCTGCTGAGTCACGTTTAACATACGCCTTGTAGCTCCAGACCTTTAAATAAGACAAGTTCGGAGCTTTTCCAGTCCATATTTCATATGGTGTCTTATCAACCTTCTTTGTGGGAACCATATTTAGAATGCGAATAGCAGATTCTAAAGCATAATCCCAAAAGGACAAGGTAAGAGTAGTAAGATTAAACATTGATCGTACCATATCCAATAATGTACGATTCCTTCTCTCAGATACACCATTTTGTTGTGGAGTGTACGGAGATGTGAGATTTTGGACAATTCCATTCTCAACTAAGAAATCTTTAAAACCTTGAATTAGGTATTCACCGCCTCGATCAAAATGAAGAGCTTTAATCTTCTTTCCTAATTGCAATTCTACTTCTGCTTTGAAAACTTTAAATGTTTCAAACACCTCATGTTTATGTTTAAATAAATAAACATAACCATAACGGCTGAAATCATCTGTAAAAGTTAAGAAGTAGATAGCACCTCTCCTTGACACATGTCTAAGTGGTCCACACACATCAGTATGTATTAAACCAAGTAGATCAGAAGCCCTTTCCATATTGCTATGAAAAGGTTTCTTCGTCATCTTCCCAGATATACAAGACTCATACTTATCATATGATTCATCATTGAAATTTTTCAAAAGCCCATCACATTGCAGCTTTTGCATGCGAGTCTTGCCTATATGAGCAAGTCTACAGTGCTAAAGGTAAGACGAATTCAAGTCATACTTCATTCTCTTACTTATGCTATACATTGAATTATTATTGTTGGAAACATTATCGTTCATATCAATTTCAAACACACCATTCACAGCAACATCATTAAAATAAAATACACCATTTAAAGAAACAGAAATTTTATTGCCATTAATAGTATGAGTAAAACCAAGATCCAACAAATATGAAAAGGAAACAACACCTCTAACAATAGAAGGTGTATAATTACAATTGTTTAAAATCAGTACTAAACCAGAAGGTAAAACTAAATTAAACACTCCTATGGCTTCAACAACTGCTTGTGCTCCATTGCCCATTTGTAGAAATTGCTCTCCATAAGATAGTCTCCTTTCCTCTCTAAATCCCTGTAGTGTATTACAAATGTTAATACCACATCCAGTATCATATAACTAAGAATTTATTTTATGAGATAAAGTAAATAATTCAATAACAAATAAGTTACCTGAAGTGCTGGCGCCCACGTGCCCAACCTTCTTGATCCTATTTGCTCGCAATTCATCGAGATAAAGAGGGCAGTTCCTCTTCCAGTGACCCACTACATTGCAGTAGTGACACCCTTGATCCTTCTTTGGATTATCCTTCTTGACAGGAGGAGGGTTAGAGTTTTTCTTGGGTTGATGAGGAGGTTGATAAGCCATAACCTGCTTACCCTTATCAGCCTTTCCTTTTCCCTTTCCCTTACACTTCTTCTTGTTCGCATTTGGCTTGTTAATTCTACCCCCTTGAATAGCAAGTACCTGGGGTGTTGGAGCCTTTGGTGGTAAACCTTTCTTATAACCAATGAGCAGTGCGTGCAATTCACTCACTGTCTTCCCCACGCAATGCATATTGAAATGCCTAACAAAACCACTAAAATCCTTGTTAAGGGATCTATTGATTAGATTAACATTCATATCATTGTCATAGGGTTTACCGAGTGCTTGTAATCGATCCATGTAACTTTTCATTTTCAATACATGAGCACTCACAGGTTCACCATCAGCCTGCTTACAACCGTGTTGAGATTCCATCAAATCGTAAAGTTCTACATTTGCTGGTTTCTCATACAGTTTTTTAAGCCCATTTATCATGTCCATGGGGAAGTATTCTTCATACTGCCTTTGTAGAGCAGGTGTCATCCCTCCCAACATTAAACAGGCCACA
Organism: Artemisia annua; assembly: GCA_014162995.1. Taxonomy (NCBI): domain Eukaryota; kingdom Viridiplantae; phylum Streptophyta; class Magnoliopsida; order Asterales; family Asteraceae; genus Artemisia; species Artemisia annua. The sequence goes on along the minus strand of LBNU01035937.1, from coordinate 3,455 downwards.
TCAGTATGCGTCTTATAAGCTTCTTTCCAAGTAGCTTTCATAGCATCTGTTGCATTTGTTCCAGTTGGTTCAGCAGGACAAGGCATTTTCAGAATCTCAAGTTGGTCAGTCACTCGCAAGACGATCCTGAGTGAACGATACCATTCATTGAAATTATCTGTGCCAGTCAATTTTTCTCGTTCAAAGTGAGCTTTGTACGCAGAACTCAAAGTGGTGTTATTAGTTTGAGCCATTTCTACAGATAAGAAAGTTCAAATCATTAGTATTTTTGATAATACAATTTTTCAAGAAAATAAAATACCCAAGGAAATAAATCCATAGAATTTTCTTGAAAACTAGGATCCACATAAACATAGATTCATCACATCAGTTGATCTGCTAGTAATGAACGTATAGAATGTAGTAACTTGTCGTACAATAATTGGCATAACATTTTTCCAATTCATAGATTTTATGGGATTATATTCACAAAAACCTTTGTAATATAAGCATGTTTCGTCCCCATCTGAATGCCTTGAGTCCAAGCTCTCACTTTCTACTCAATTTAAGTCGTCTAATTTAAAAACTGCAAACTTTCATAATTCCAGTACATTCAGTTGATCTGCTAGTAATGAAATTACAATGTTCACCTTTCCATTGCAATCTAGCCAAGTTCCCACATGATGTAAATCACAACTTCAAGTGTTCTTTAATTAGATGGCATTCGACTTAATTTTAAGGGTAGTAATTTTGATTTGTGATCAAAATAATGTATGAAGAAGCATGCATACAACTTCATAACATTGGTTTTTACAAAACATTTTTATTACCAATTCACTAAGATCAAATTAATAAAGTTTTGATTGAGGTATTGGGTTCACCAATTAAAGAATTACTAACAATTATCGTCCACTATATCGTACTTTTGCATAAGCCCTAATGCTTAGTGTTTCGGATAATCATAGTGGAATTGTAGTCAGTTCACCCTTAAGATGACAATGTACATGTAATGGTTATTCGGTAAGTCTAATTTGACGCACAGGCGAGAGCAGAGAGGCAGTAGGAGCGAATCTCTTAAAAAACCCCTCTCCACTTATACCCACTTTATAGTTTGTCAAACTTCGGTCGCCCTAGTAAACCATTACGTACCAAAACATCAATAAATTAAACCTTGTAAATTTGACTCTTAAAACCAAAACAAATTTCGCCATTTATTTAGTCCATATTATTTTTATACAAAAATTCCCTTTTTCGTTTATAAACATGTCTAACACAATAAACAAAAGAACAAGTAATTAAACAAAAAATAAACAACTAAATAAAACATACATATCATAACCATTAAATATATATAAAAACATGTAGCCACATGCAAACTTAATTCGATAATCCTATTAAAAATCAATTCTAGGTTTTAATTAACACATAATTGATTCCTTAATATTGGAGTCTTCCCCAATTCGACATCTATCAATTAATTTACATGTAAAATCTTAACAATTAAAAATATAACATTGAATCCATGCTAAACATGCATGTTTTCATGGATTTCACATAACAATTATTGCATATAGTCACAAGAACGTTTACTTAAACACATAAACATGTTTCTTAGGGTTTCTAATCAAATTAAACATCAAAAATCCAAAAACCCTAAAATTTAAAAAAAAAAATTCGATTCATAATAAATTAGGTTTTTGATTTTTATAAACCCTAAATCTAAAAACATGCATAAAACCAAACAAAATTCATTTTTTATGTGTTTTGGTAATTAATTACACATTATAACGGCTCATGATGCCACTTTTGGAATTTTATACTCATGTCATACATATATAAATAAAAGCATCAAGTAAGCATAGTGGAAGCAATTAGGATCATATAATGCATAATTAATTAACCAAGAGTAATTAAACATACCGTAGTGATTCTAGCCCGAACAAGAATCAATTAGAGCAAATCTTCAAATCAAGAACCCTAATTAGGGTTTATGTGGATTATAAAAATTAACCCTTACCTTTTTGTAATTCAATCCAAGAATTAAACAATAGTGTGTTTGATTCACGTTCTTGTACACACGTACTAAAACAAGTTAAAGTTATGCAAGTAATGAATAAACAAAAACACTTTAGCTTCAAAAAAATCGAAACCCTTATGGAATAGGGGTGTTCGATCGGATTTGCAAGAGAACAAGGAAGAGAGAAAACTTTAGGTTATGTGTGCAAGAGTATGGAACAAATTTTTCTTGGGTTTGTATACATAGTGAATGTTACTTGGAGTCCAAGGCACAAAGGAGGTGCCCTTGGACCTTGGCCGTTCGGTTTAGGAACTCCCAAAGGGATTCCGGAACCTTCTTGACATTCCAATTATTCACACATATTTCTTTCCTTTTATTCGTCTAACGGTCGTTAGCCTTTTTCGTTAAATGTTAACGATCGTTAAGTGTTTGTGTTTAATTAATAATTAATATAACATTTATAATTAATTATTAATCTTTAACTTTCATACGTAAAGTGTGCAATCCCGTGATCTC
>LBNU01035934.1:20910-32807 GCA_014162995.1 Artemisia annua | reverse complement strand
GAGCATCATAAGAAAAATCACACATTGCTAGATTCATCAAGTCTTTGTCACATCTTTAACGCACAAACAAGTTATCTTTAAACGTGATGAAGCCGTTTAAGATATGATAAGAACACGCATCTAAGAAGCTCCACTTCACCTTCAAATAAGTGATAAATAATCGTCTTCGTAACCAATTATTCCAAATAAACCAAATACGAGCCTTTTAAAAACCTTTAAGAACAATAAACTTCTTCCTGTGTGTGTGAATGAAATAACCTTCTGTGTGTGTAATCCAAAACCAATCAAACTTATCTCGATCTAAGCATAAGTACTTCCCCTTACTGCTCTTAAATCATCCATATATATGGAACCATAAAGCTTTTTACGTGTCTCCATAACTCATCGAAACGCAACAGTACTTTGCAATGGCACTAACAGTACTTTTGAATAAACAAGCAGTACCTTGAAAAATATCGAGCAGTACTTTGCAATAAACAACAGTACTTTGAAGACCACGTAGCAGTACCTTGATGTCAGTACTTTCAATGGAGCAGTACTTTAAACGAATCACGCAGCAGTACTTTCATCATAATGGACCAGTACTTTAAAAACAAGTAGCAACAATATGAATTTTACCTTTAAGCGTAGCAGTACTTTGTGGACAGCAGTACTTTGGAGAACAATAAGCAATACTTTAATCATGAACTATTACTCCTTAACTGCTGACTCGCAAATCAATCTTCAAAAACCTTTTAAACAATCAACTGCTATCTCTTCATGTACGTATTAGGGTTCATTATTGGTTTAATAACCAATTCACCAATGCTAATACATAAAACCCAATCATGCACATCAGTAGTATTGAATGGTTTAGAGTTTTAAAACAAAAACACCATCAGGTACTTGAACCACTAATCTCCATGAACAAAGCAATTAAATCCGGTCCAAACCAACTTTCGAACACGTATAATCGACACCAAGCAGCAAATAACCAACTTCCACAATGATTTAACAAGAAAAGAACCAAATTCAAGAAGTTGAATCATGAAAACCCTAAAAATTCGAAACTTTCACCTGTTGCAGCAGCAAACTTCGACAATTTATATCTTTTTACTGAGAGTTCAGATCGACGATCCCTCCGGTGGATCTCTTCCTTGATATGTTAAGAACCTCCAGTAAAAATTTCAGCCCGATCCAACGGTTAACGAAGGAGAAATAATCGCTGTTACAAAACTGCTCTGCAGAAAGTTGCGAAAATTGTAACAAATTCGAATTTTTCTTGTTTTCTTCATTCTTCTTCAAACCAAACCTTGTAAATCCCAGATATCAAGAGCCCCAGGCTCTGATACCACATGTAGGAACCCAATACTCTGATCAAACTATTTATATAGCTTGTTAAAGTTTAGTAGCCTTGGATAAATCCTAATCTACTAACAATGAAACACTGAATTACTCTATTAAGTATGCGGAATTACTTAACAAAGCTAAGAAGAATAATAAACTTGAATACTTTATATTATCACCTTGAACCTGCTTAATGAATACAGATTCACAACCCTAAATAAAGTTTATCGAACTTTATCTTCTCTAAAACTCTCTAACTAATAACAATGACTTAGGGATCCTTTTATATGCACAAGGAAAACCCTAGTCGGTTTACAATACTTGAACGACAAGTATACAATCCCTAACTAATAGAATATGCTAGATATACACAATACATTCTAAAATNCACAATGTTATATACCTAGCGCTAGTTCGAGAGAGTACTACGCCTTCCTGATATTGTTACGTACTGCTGCTATGTTATTTTATTGTAATTCGTGATTGGCCACGGGGCGCGTGATGGATGCACCTAGTTTGCTGTGAATGTGTGTGGGCTTTTGCCATTATTCACCCATATGACTGGAGTATATCATACATGTGTGTGGTTGCACTGGGCGATAGCGTGACATCTGGTACCCTCTCACTATTGGAGCGATCACTCCATTGGGCACTACATGTGGTGGATATGTGTGTGGCCTGGGGTTATACGAATCCTTTGACTCTTAATTGATTGATTTGAACTTATCTTTGATGCCTTTCGTACAACCTTGATAACTCTTCACTCCTTGAATCTCTTACCTGAATTTGAAATCTCAGCATACTTGACACCACATGAAACTCTTGTACTCTCGCTGTATCGATATATCCTTTGTGCTTGTTTACTTTCATTATCTGTTCACTGAGCGTTTAGCTTAGCGCATTACTTTTCTACATGCTGCCAAGGTTTAGTAGGAAGTCTGTGCTTATGAACGAAGATTTGCTTTTGGGCTTAGAAGCACTTCACCTTGTAGAATTGGCTGGACTTAGAAGTGACGACTAGATATTATGAGATTGGGCTTAGTCTGAGTTGGGCTTTGTTTTGTATTTTAGCCTTTGTTTTTGTTTTAGTTTTGTTGTAACCTTGTATCCTTTGCTTATTGTATGAATCTCCGTTTCACTTGTGTTCTGATTTGACTCCATTATGAACACTTTAGCCCTTCTCGGGTTGGGGTGTTACAAAAGTAATACCCAAGAATACGTTAACAAACCCTTTGTATACTAGGATTAACCAAACCGTCCCCTTTGTAAAAGAAACGAGCTCAATGACAATTATAGGATCACACAATAGCAATCCACTATAATATGGTCCAAAGAGGAGTCCGGTAAAAGCCCACTCCTATCCCTAATCTTGATAACTCTAATCACAAATACACAATAGCAGCCACACTTATCACCACACACAAACACCGATTAATATAATTAAAAATACGACACCACCTTTCACTTGTTATCAGCTAAGACAACTATACATAACAAACAAATGTATTCGTCCCTTGTAAATGTATTACCAGCCCGTCATCAAATAAACATCAAAATATGTCCCACGAGATAATAACATCCAGGCTGAACAACAAACAAAGCTATCTCAAACCCACGTCCACGTTAAATCGTCACAGGCCCAATAAGTAGATCCAATCCAAGCCCACTAGCAGATAGATAGGCCGGGTACAACAATACTAATCCAAAGCGTCCCTAATATATTTGCTATAAAACACACTAACTCACACTTTACCCTTTACTAACCCTAATCACAAAAAGAACGCAGTCACCAGATAATACGCCTCTTTCAACCTACTCTAAGTAAAACTTTCGACTCCCTTTCTTCCTATTAACATCTCCAAGAAAACAAATAACAATTCGTCCCTTTGTTATTCTACTTATAATCCGAACACCAAACGAATCGAGGCTACAAGGTTTAGGTTCATGGTCGAAGGTGGGGTTTATAATTATGTTTTCTGTTTGTGTATAACCGAGTAGATGAAAGGATGAAAAACTTCTGTTTTGTTCTTTCTTAAATGTTCGGATATAACTATGAAGCCAAGACTTTGAAAGGATTAGTGATGAGTAAATCTCTTGTTTATTTTATGATTAGTCAAGGATATTATGAAGTACTGTAATGGTGTTGGATTAGTAGTCGATTGTTGTTTGTTGTAATGATACTCAGAAGTTTGTAGGTATGGAAATGATTGTTGTTCACGATGTTAATGATGGAATTAAAATTGTAAATCTGCTCATGTACCTCTTCTAATCCTTTCTTAATTTTCTTTTAACAGTCGAATATTGTTGTGGTATGAAATCATTATCAGTTGATATTGGTTAAAGATAGATGTTGTAGAACTAATACTAACTGCTAGTATTGCTAACCGCTAACTCTTGACAAGAGGTAACCGCTGCCAAGAAGTAATCTGGGCAGCGTTTAGTTTAGATGAAGCACACAGAAAAAGTAACCGCTACTTTCAGAGAAAGCCGCTGCAAAACTAACCGCTAGAAAAATGAGGTAACCGCTAGTTCTGAACCTTGTACTAACCGCTGGCTCAGATAAATACAAAAACCGTTGCTATTGTCCTTTTTGTCATTATCCCAACAGTCCAAAAGGTGTGAACCAACCGCTGATAGAACCAGTCATAAACCGCTGCCAAGAATACGTACTTGAAAACACAAGTAAACAACTGAAACTTACAATACGTGTATTAGGGCCTTATTATAACTATTAGGCTTTGTTAATAAACCAAAGAAAGAAAAACTAAACAGGCCCAATATGAGTTGCAGATTAAACCACAAAGGAAAACAAATCTAGATGTTATCAAGATATATCATTCGAACCGAATAAAAAACACAAGAAAAACCACACAAGACATTCAAGAAAAAACCAAGTCCCTAAGATGAAACCATGGCTCTGATACCAATTGTAAGATACACATAATCATAACTAGATTGGTTTTAGTGTTTATAGATAGATTAGTAGTCATTCGGGTGGTCTTGGGTTGTGAAAGAATAAGTTCTTCATGGTTAGAGTTAGAGAGAGAAAGAGTAGAGAGAAAGGAGCCTAGAGAGAGAAAGTGAAACCAAAAAAAAAGAAAAATAGAATAGAGGAGGTTTACCCTCTCCAAGGATGGAGAGGGGTTTATATACATGGGTTTGCCACTTGGGCGTGCCACTTGGGCTGCGGATCAGGTATATAGTGGGTAAAGACCCGTCCTTCTTCTGCGAACTAATCTAATTCTAAACTACGTATAACTAACTAATGTAACTACTACGAGCTAAACAATGCTTAATCATGTCTGGGGTGACCGAATCTTTCTTATACAAAAATCGTATTCCTAACAGAGAGGATCAATTACTCCTCCACTAGGCGTAAGCACCTAAGATAAACTATCAAAGAGGGCTTTCCAAAGGGTTGTAATGTACGGTGTAGGGATATGATAAACACGGTTTGGTTGGAATAAGGGGTATTTTAATGGTGGCAAGTTAATTATCATGATCAAATACATGCACTCTACATCGTTGCTTAAGTCAAGACTTGACTCAATCTTAAACTAAAAATGAAATAACAAAGACTAAAAAGAAACATAAAAGGAAACAGGATGGTAGTCCGTATGTTTTTCTCTTTTCTTTTTCATATTTTTTTTTGTATTTTTCTTGATTTTTTGATTTTTTGATTTTTTTTTCATACACTCTTGCCCTACCATCCAAAATAATACATCATAGGGGAGTCGCATTCCCCTTACACTTGAATCTTTACATAACTTTACAATTACTAATCTAATGACTCGAATTAAGATAATTGAAAAACTTGGAGTACTTTTAAAATGTTTAGCACATATGGGGGTAATAATGTCGTTCTTCCCCATTACTCCATTACACTAGTACTTTACCCATGAGTCCCAATCGTCCCAAAACAATATGCACAAGGATATGACTTAACTTAGCAACCATGTAATTGACTAGACAATTAACTAAGGGTTTAACAAATGTTTTCACAATAATGCACCAAAGGTGGGTGCATACAAGGTAGGCTAAGGCGATTTGGGTGTACATTTAGTGGGGTGTAAACAAATTCTCACTTTGAGTAATGATGAGACGAAAAGTGTTACGCTTTTAGGGGTCATTTAAGCCCTAATTCGTATAAATGTGATCAAATATTGCCCTAAATCGTTCCTTTTGTCATTTTAGGTACTTTTGAGAGAAATTCTGGAAAACATGCATATTCGGACTTTTTGGAGCATAAAAGTGATGAAAACGACAAAGTCTCAAAGAAGCAGGATTTTACAACCTGACGGCGTCAGGAGTCACAAGGTGACGCCGTCAGTAAGGATGACAAAAGAGTGGAATTCAATTATCAAACGACAGGCCAGAAAGATTTCAAGAATTTACACCTGACGGCGTCAGGTGTTAGAAGATGTAGGCCGTCACGTGTTATGTTAAAGAGAGACGGCCCAGAGAGTTTTACAAGCTGACCACGTCCCAAATGGATCTAGGCCATCAGAGAACCCTAATGGCGGCGAGCTGACGGCGCCAGGCCCTATAAGCTGACGCCGTCCGAACTTATTTTCTATATATATTTTCCAAATTTTCATTCATTGTGTGTGGAACTTTGTGGAGAACTTTTAGGGCAAACCCTAAAGACGAATTTTCTGTGACTTTTAGGGTTTCCAACCCTTGGAACCATAGTGCTTAATTAAAGATAAGTCTTCACTTTAATTCAATCAATATGTCTATGTGTTGTTTGTCTATCTATCTTGCTTATCTTTCAATTAACATGAATAGCTAAATTCTCTAGTGTTTGCTTAGATCTAATGAAACCTAACTATTAATTATTGGTTGATTGGTGTGTGTTGTTGTTTGTTGGGATGATTGTTTCATCGATGTTAGACTCAAGAAAACTGGCCAACCTCCTTTATGGTAACGTGCTTGAACGTCTTGGGAAACATGTAGCCAAGGCATACTAGGCTATTAAGGTAGTATTTAACGCATGAGCCACTGTTTACAACCCCTATGGTTGTGCCGTGCATGGCATAGGGCGAGATAAGAGCTCATAGAATTGGAGAGATATGTATGCCACTCCATGAGTTATTAGGAATACACCCTTCATCCACACAAGTAACACACATATCAATTAACCGGTAAAAGATAGTTAGGGAGTAATGAAATCTAAGTAAACACAATTTTCTCCATATTGTTTTCACAACCACAATAGTTTAGATATTTATTTTATTTTAATTTGCATAAGTAGTAAACTTGGGTTAGTTGACTAGCAACTAATTCCGCCCTTCCTCTAAAAACCGAGATTTTAATTGCTTTCAAAAAAATATAAAAATACAAAAAGAATCTTCCTTCCACCCTTAGACCTATTAGAGTAGCTTTTCTATCCTAACGAACACTATTCCCTGTGAGAGAACGATCAATCCCCCGTACTTACCACTATCCTATACTACATCGGTCAGGTACACTGCCTGGTGGGGTTGTAAGCCTCTTGAGATCCCTCGAGAGGTAAAACCTGTTGTAAGGTCACAAAACCACGCATCAAGTTTTTGGCGCCGCTGCCGGGGAATAGTTATTGTTTAGGTAGAATTTTTATTTCTTTAGGTCTACTCACTAGATTCCTTTCTAGTGAGATTTTTATTTTCTTTTTCTAGGATTTTCTTTAGTCTATCTTTTTCTTCGTGTTTTTGTTCGTAATCTTTACCATCCGCCATCATGGAAGGTGGTAACATCCTTGATCCCAACAACCTAATTCAACCAAACCACCCACCACAACCAAACCAACCTCCTAGACCCCGCACCTTAGGAGAGTATTCCCGACCTAGCCACCTTGGCTATCGAAACACCATTGAGCTCACTCAAGGAGCCAATGTCACTCCCTTGCGATCCGACACCATCCGGTTGGTGCAAAGCGGATGCGCATTCCATGGACTTCGTTCCGAAGATCCAAACCAACATCTCAAGGATTTCCTCAAAATCGTAGATTCCATAGACCTTGATGTTGCAACTCGAGAGACGACCCGATTGCGTCTCTTCCAATTCTCTCTACGGGACCAAGCTAGTCAATGGCTTGAGCGACTTCCCGCAGGATCCATCACCTCTTGGGACGATCTCACAACTCGTTTCCTTGCTCAATTTTTCCCACCGGGGAGAACTACCAAGCTAAGGAATGATATCTTGGCGTTCCAACAACGCCAAGGCGAAACCCTCTACGAGGCATGGACTCGATTCAAGGACTTACTCCAAAAAGTCCCTCATCATGGCATAGACCTTTGGCTCCAAGTCCAAATCTTCTATGACCACATCAATCTCCACACGAGGCAAACCATTGACCAAGCGGCCGGTGGCAAGCTACGTGATCTAAGTGCGGAACAATCATGGGATCTCCTAGAAGATCTTGCTCTATATGACAACGAAAGTTGGAATGATCCCCGTGATTTGAATAAAACGGTCAAGGCAATATCTTTGCCTTCGAATAATTCAAGCACTTCCGACCGTAGGATCATAGAACTTGAAGACCAAGTCAAGTTTCTCATGAAATCCTACGAAGCTCCTAAACCTTCAAGCCAAGTGAACAAAATCACTTCTTCGTGCGAATTATGTAGTGGTCCCCACGACACTCGTGATTGCATGGAACTCCCCGAACAAGCTTTTGCGGACTACGCATCCACGCGTACCGACGGAGCGGGAGATAAGTGGTACACTTTCAAACCCGAGCCAAACCCTTATGGAGATTCATACAACCCCTCATGGAAAAATCACCCCAACCTTAGGTGGAAGTCAAACCAAAACGCACCCCAAAACAATTCTTCCAACCCACCTAACCGGTTTCAATCCAACGGTAATTCCTCAAACCGTACCTTCAACAACAATCCTTCCAACAACTATGGTAGTACCAACAACTTTGAAGGATTGATGTCCAATTTTATGGCATCTCAAGAAGCTCGCATAGCTAAATTCACATCCGAATTCAATCAACAACAAGTAGAGATGACCAATAAAATTGACAACTTGTTGAAAGCCCTCAACAACCAAGTGCTATCACCCCCACAAAAGGACGCTAGAAACACCAATAGCGAACCACAAATCAAGGACCCCTCTTCATCCAAACATGTCCACTTCGTAAACGTTGTGACCATTAGACCAATTGATAGGAGTGAGAATGATAGTGAATCAAAGGATGAGAGTAAGGAATTAGAGGATGATAGGAAGGCTAAGGTTAGCGAAATAGAAGAAGTAGAGGAGGAGGATTACTTCAATAGGTTACCCACTAAGGAAGAGCGAGCATATCATAAGAATCTATTCGATGACTCCGAGACCCCATACATCCTAGGTAACCCAATTTTCAAGGTGGGCGATCCATCTAATCTCAACATACCATGCAACATCGGGCATTTGCATATTTGGAAAGCGTACATTGACCCTAGATCACCCATTAACATCATGACTAGAGCTCAATACAATTTGATAATGAAAAGTCAACTAGGGTATAGAGTGTTTCCCGATAAGGGATGGATTAGTAACTTCACGGGAAGAGTTAAAGGATTACCGGTTTATGTAGGAAACTTTACCTATGTCACCGACTTTGTGATTGTAGAAGATATCCGCCCAATAATCGATGCAAGTGTGACCCAAGTAGTCTTAGGCAAACCATTTATCGAGGTCTCTAGAATGACTCATGAACCTTCCTTAGGGATAGTCACATTTAAGGATGAGACCGATGAGGTGAACTACCAAATGCCGTATAAGATAGAGCAATACCAACACTTGTCAAACGTTGAGAAGGAGCTCAAACAAGCGGTTTACTATAGGAATGATGAGGATAGACGTAGGGGAGTAGACTATGTCATGAAAAGGATTTTCGGTTTCTATAAGGATTGTTTGAACTTAGGGCCCGAATACAAAACCGGAAAAGAGGATGACTTAGGAACCGAGACCAACGACGAAGTCACGTAACGTACGGTGACTTTGAGTCTAGCTACAAGACTCGTTAATAAAGAAAAGCGCTTCTTGGGAGGCAACCCATGTTTTGTGTGTTTTTGTGTGTTTATTTGATTTTATTTGTTTCCGTATGTAAGTTATATTTCTTGTTATTGATTCATGCTTCAAACTAAATTGTGAAAATGCTTTATTTTGTTTTTAACTTCGTCTTAACTACATATAAAGGTATTTTGCAAAAGCTAAGTGTAAGGGAAATCTAAATCGGTTTATATAGAACGAATGAACATGAATCATAACAATGAAATTAGCATACATATTAGTACTTGTTTGAGTCAAATGCTTGTATCGAGTCATAATGAATTTTTGCAGGAATTCCAGGAAGTAAGATCTAGTTTTTCCAGAATTTTTCCCGGAAGCTTAACATGAGAATTCTGTCAGAACTTTCTGACGGCGTCAGGGTTAACACCTGACGGCGTCAGGTTATAATTTTCTGCAATTTTTGAAAGTTTTGTATTTTTCCGGAAACCTAAAAAGTTTTGTCAATTCTTTAACTTATAATCTCCAGGAATTCTGCAAAATATTCATTCCACAAGCATTATATCTTATTATGTAGATTTTACCGCCGATTTTACGCGAGGTTGGCCTTTATCTTTTTCAGGTTAACAGGTTATTTTGGACAAGAAGACGTTTATTATTTTGGAAGGGAAGCTTTGAACGTTCGTCTATCTTGGAAGAAGATCTAACCATGTTACATCACTATCCACAACAAACGATTCAGGGGAGTATTTGATTTCATTCTTTCATCTTATTTACTTTTACGTCTTTTATTTGAACATTGGGGACAATGTTCGGTTTAAGTGTAAGGGGGGTAAATGAAAGCACCGTTGAGAATATACTTACGCTTGATGTTTTGCTTTGTTTGATAGTAAATTTGTAATAAAACCAAGAGAAATATTTGTTAGGGCAATTTTAGCGCCAATTTAAAATTTTTTACAACATTTAGAAGTGAAACCTTGATCTTAATGAGCGTCTCATGGATAGGAAATTGTATGACTAGCACAAAACCGTACCACTAAAAAATTTTCCACCCCAAATATGTGAGGTTCGCCCCTAGAATTGGTAGGGAGAAGCATTCAACTTTAATGCTTATGTGTGTACCGGTAGTACTTAGATTCTAGAACTTGCGTTAGTGACCATCTCAAATCCACAAGTGAGACTACATTCGTGTAGTTAAGATTTACTAAATGATAAGAGGCATTAGGATTAACCCATTGTTTTACACCCGTGTATTTGTTATAATTACATTGACTTCATTGGTCAAGTAATTCTCCCACACCCTTTGCGTTGTACCCATTTTTGGTACACGATACCCCTAGTACACACTTCCGAGCCTATCCTTTCGTTTCGATCTTTGAGCATCTTACTCAAAGTGAGAATTTGTTTACACCCCACTAAATGTACACCCAAATCGCCTTAGCCCACCTTGTATGCACCCACCTTTTGGTGCATTATTGTGAAAACATTTGTTAAACCCTTAGTTAATTATCCGGTCAATTACATGGTTGCTAAGTAAAGTCATATCCTTGAACATATTGTTTTGGGACGATTGGGACTCAAGGGTAAAGTACTAGTGTAATGAAGTAATGGGGAAGAACAACATTATTACCCCCACACGTGCTAAATATTTAAAAAGTACTCCAAGTTTTTCGATTATCTTAATTCGAGTCATTAGAATAGTGATTGTAAAGTTATGTAAAGATTCAAGTGTAAGGGGGATGCAAATCCCCTATGATGTATTATTTTGGATGGTAGGGCAAGAGTGTATGAAAAAAAAATCGAAAAATCAAGATAAATACAAAAAAAAAATGAAAAAGAAAGAAGAAAAACATACGGACTACCATCCCGTTTCCTTTTATGTTTCTTTTTAGTTTTTGTTATTTCATTTTTAGACTAAGACTGAGTCGATTCTTGACTTAAGCAACGATGTAGAGTGCATGTATTTGATCATGATAATTAACTCGCCACCACTAAATACCCCTTATTCCTACCAAACCGTGTTATCATATCCCTACACCTTACGTTACAACCCTTTGGAAAGACCTCTTTGATAGTTTATCTTAGATGCTTACGCCTAGTGGAGGAGTAATTGATCCTTTCCCAAGCCTATGGTAATCTATTTGCTATGACAGGTAGTGAGTGTTATTTTCTGTTTCCATTTATGAGATATAAACTTTATGATATTTGAGAGATGTGAGAATCCAAACACTATTTGTGAAGTGCTAGTGTATGATTTCCGTGCTTGTTATGATTAGGGTCGAATAACTATTTGTTGTAATTACTTTTATATTCGTGTTAAATGACCCCTAACTCATATTTTGATTGGAATAAAAACTCATTTGCTTGAGGACAAGCAAATCTCAAGTGTAAGGGTATTTGATGAGACGAAAAGTGTTACGCTTTTAGGGGGTCATTTAAGCCCTAATTCGTATAAATGTGATCAAATATTGCCCTAAATCGTTCCTTTTGTCATGTTAGGTACTTTTGAGAGGAATTCTGGAAAACATGCATATTCGGACGTTTTTGGAGCATAAAAGTGATGAAAACAACAAAGTCTCAAAGAAGCAGGA
>LBNU01035934.1:1339-18504 GCA_014162995.1 Artemisia annua | reverse complement strand
ATAGTGTTCGTTAGCGTATGAAAAACTACTCTAATTAGCGTCAGGATGAGGGATGATTTATTTTGTATTTTTTATATTTTATGAAAGCAAGTAAAATCTCGGGTTTGAAGAGTGGGGGAATTAGTTGCTGCACTAACCCCCCCAACTACTTTGCCAAATAAATAAATAACAAGAAATACAAAGGTGTGTGAAACTTATACTGGAGACAAGGTGTGTTTACATAGATTTCCTTAACTCCCTAACTATCTGTTACCGGTTGGTTAGGTGTGTATTAATTTGCCGTGGCATGACGGGTGTATTCCCTTGAATACCGACTTGTTGGGCGGTTGGCGTACGTACTTCCCCAACTCTATAAGCTCCTTACTTCACTCCTATGTCGAGCCTGCTTAGAGGCTTCCTAACATGGATCATTAGAATTCGCTCAAGACATTTAATACACCATAACAACCTAGTACGCATGCTTCATGTTTCTTTAAGAGTTCAAGCCAAATTAACCGTAATAGGAGGTTAGCCAGGGTGTTGAGCCTAACAGTCGATTAAACAATATCCAATACAAGTAATAACACACCCAACAACCAATAAGTATAGTTAGGTTTCATTAGATCTAAGCAAACAGCAAAATAAACCTAGCCCAGAGCATGTTAATTGAAAGACAAGGTGATGCGTGGTTTTGCTGACCCTACAACAGGTTTATCTCTCGGAGGGATCTCAAGGATGGCTTCAACCCCACCGGCAGTGGTACACTGGACCGGATGTAAGGTATAGGATAGGTGGTAAGTACAGGGGGATTGATCGTATTCTCTCACAGGGAATAAGTGTTCGTTAAGATAGAAAGAACTACTCTAATAGTCTAAGGGTGAAGGGAAGGATTCTTTGATTTTTTATGTTTTAGGAAAGCAAGTAAAAATCTCGGTTTTGAAGGAGTGGGCGGAATTAGTTGCTAGTCAACTAACCCAAAATTACTACTATTGCAAATAAAATAAAATATCTAAACTATTGCGGTTGTGAAAACAATATGGAGAAAAGTTGTGTTTACTTAGACTTCATTACTCGCTAACTATCTTTTACCGGTTAATTGATATGTATGTTACTTGTGTGGATGAAGGGTGTATTCCTAATAACTCATGGAGTGGCATACATATCTCTCCAATTCTATGAGCTCTTATCTCCTCCTATGCCATGCACGACACAACCATAGGGATTGTAAACAGTGGCTCATGCGTTAAATACTACCTTAATAGCGTAGTATGCCTTGGCTACATGTTTCCCAAGACGTTCAAGCACGTTACCATAAAGGAGGTTGGCCAGTTTTCTTGAGGCTAACATTGATGGAACAATCATCCCAACAAACAACAACACATCAATTAACCAATAACTAATAGTTAGGTTTCATTAGATCTAAGCAAACACAAGAAGAATTTAGCTACACATGTTAATTAAAAGACAAGCAAAAGATATAATCAACCAACACATAGACATATTGATTGAATTGAAGTGAAGACTTATCTTTAATTAAGCATGAGGGTTCCAAGGGTTGGAAACCCTAAAAAGTACAGAAAATTTGTCTAGGGTTTGGTGCCAAAAGTTCTCCACAAAGTTCCACACTAATGAATGAAAAATAGAAAACTATATATAGACTTTTACACTCTGACGGCGTCAGGTTATAGGGTCTGACGCCGTCAGCTCACCGCCATAAGGTTTCTCGGATGGCCTAGATCCATTTCTGACGCCGTCACCCTTTAATTTCTTCTGGGCCGTCACTCTTTAAATTATAACCTGACGGCCTACCACCAATAACACCTGACGGCGTCAGGTGTAAATCTCCAAATTCTTTCTGGCCTGTCATTTGTAAATTGATTTCCACTCCTTTGTCAATGCTTGCTGACGGCGTCACGTTGTGACTCTGACGTCGTCAGGTAGTAATTCCAACTTCTTTTGAGACTTTGTCGTTTTCTTCACTTTAATGCTCCAAAAACGTCCAAATATGCATGTTTTCCAGAATTCTTCTCAAAAGTACCTAAAATGACAAAAGGAACGATTTAGGGCAATATTTGATCACATTTATACGAATTAGGGCTTAAATGACCCCCTAAAAGCGTAACACTTTTCGTCTCATCACCGACCCGAGTATTTCATCTCTTACGGTTCAAATAGGAAAGCCAGTAGAATAAGCTAAAAAACAAACTGAAGAAATATGTCAAACATGTTGAAAGTTATTAATAAGCACTTTAACGTGCTTGCTTAAAACTTCTCATTTTTCTTTAAAAGTAAGCAAATAAGCAAGTAAGCAGTTTCATATTCTCTTTGTCCCACCATTCTCGATTGATAAATCTGCTTCTGTGTGTACACTCCATTGAAACACTACAAATATCTCAATATGTTGTGGTACTCACAATCGTAAATATGTCTTGGTTTTCTGCTTATGCAGCCACATGATGAATATCCAGAGGAGGAGATGGGAGAGGATGTCTGTCAGAAAAATTCAGCAGAAGGCTGAAGAAGAATTTAATGAGTATAGTTTATTTAAGGAGCATTGACCAGTTTTAAAAGGTAAATCGAAACGACTCACATTGTTCAAGTTGAAAGAATATTATTTTATCTTATACTTAGTTGAAGTTATAATTTAGTTCAAGTTGAAAGAATATTATTTTATCTTATACTTAGTTGAAGTTATAATTTAGCATTTGGACCACTTAGGAATAGATCAATAGCCTCTTTTACCAACAAATTCATAGTCAAATTGTCGTTAAATATACCTGGCAACCATTTTGTTTGTCCTGATTCAGTCATTTTGTTACTAAAAAACCCTGAAAATAGCTGTCAAAAAAATAAAACGTTATTACGGATGTAGATTTATATAGGAATATTAAGATTAGTGTTTTGAAAATGTCTCATATATAGGGTGCAACCATCTATGAGTACATGTACAAAAGCAAAAGTACATTGGTTGTAATGCAATATAATTTTATTGCTAATGATCCTTGGTAAAACAAAATCCAAGCTATTGATAATTCAGACAATTCCTACACAGTCCAAAAAACCATGAAATTCAAAAGAAATTTTTTATAAGTTGAATTACTTTTATTTCTCAAAACTTTATGGTTTGCTCTTTCTGTTTTAAAAACTTTATGTTGGGGTTGGGAAATTTTGACCATATCATTCATCACTGCAGATACACCTTCCCGCCATATTTTAGCAACTACATGGGAGCGTAAATGGATTTAGACGTTAATGAACTGTCGTTCCAAAGCTTGAAGAGTAAGGTACAGAGCCAATGACAATAAGGTACACCTTGAAGTAGGTGTGATACGCATTTTACAAGAAACACAATTACAGAACCAAAGACATACACACAACCAAAAAGTACAACAAACACTGATGTTAGGCACTAACAGGACACAACACACTTATTAAAATTCTATCCACATAAACAAAATATAGTGGATCAGGCAGCCTTATTCACAAACATATCTGACAAATATACTTCTTTTAACAGGACCATCGCCAACCGCCGCAGAGACCAGTTCCACTGAACCAAAAACAACACCACCAGAAACGTCAAACACACCAGAGGCAACAACTCCAGCTGCAGCCAACGAACAACTGCAGCAGAAACAACATACCATCAGTAAAAAAGAAAAGAGATGCAATGTAAAGCCCAAGCTATGCAGCCTTCAACTTTTGAAACCGGAAAATGTTTGGCTTATAGTGTAGGCAACATAACTATATAAAGTAGTATCAATATGTGCGATTTCTATGTCAACCAACAACTCCTCTTTTGTAAACGTTTGCCTTATAGTGTAAGCAACATGGGCATGTAAAGTAGTATGAATATGTGTAGTATATATGTAAACCAAGTATGTGAACCATATACAAATCCTCTTCTGATATAACCTGCAACATGCATAATTGTTGGTACGCCGTTACTTTTTTTGGATATGTAATATAACTACTGAGATTCTATAACCATGTGTTCATTTATCATATGAAAGGGTCTGCATATATGATTGAAAGGCCATATAACTGTCTTATGGGGAGTGGTGGCTGATCGATTGGTCGACAACCAATTATTCTTTTGGGCTCTTCAACAGTGCTGGTAACTATATTATTTAAACTGCTTTGATCGAGTTTTCTGGCCACTTTGCAGCAGGAAATATTTCTTTGGGAAAACACCCTGCGGCAACGCGCGGGTTTCCCAACTCATGTGGATCTGTCTCCACTCGATCTTCATTTACATCCCTATTTCCACTTAGTATATATTTTTCTTTATTAAAATCATCAATTCTGTCATATGTCAAAATCGTATAAGTAGAATGATGGGTAAAAATGTCAAGTAGGAATAAATATCATGTCTCAAATAAGTTATGTTATGTTTACTTTTCAGGTTTGAAGAATTGTTTTACGAGGTTGTTTGGGATTGTTTATTCTTTTCCTACTTAACTTCTGCTAAAAAAAGTACTTATATCGGATCACTGCCAAGGAAGAAAGTAAGCAAGTTGGATAGATTCTTGGTTTCTAGTAATTTTTTTGATATTTGGAATGATGCTTCCGTCTCTGTCTTGTGTCGCTCCATATCGGATCACTGCCCTATTTTGTTGAAGATTGGTTCTCTAAATTTTGGGCCGAAACCCTATAGAGTCTTTGATAAATGGATAGGCGTTGAGGGCTTTAAAGAGGTTATTGAAAACTCATGGGCTGGGTCCATATTTCTTATGTCTCCTGATCTGGCTCTTAAGAATAAGCTTAAAAGTCTTAGGTTGGACATAAAGGATTGGACGTCTAAACAATTTGCTGCTTAAAACTTGTCAAAAGATGTTCTGAATCGTAAGCTGTTGGATTGGGATGAGAGGGTTGAGGATGGGCTCCTCAATGACTTAGACATTGAAAAAAGAGAGGAGTGGGTTATGGATCTAAATTATATGGATCAACTTCATAGGGAGGATTTGAAACAAAAGTGTCGTCTGAGATGGGCCATTGAAGGTGACGAGAACACCAGATTCTTCCACTCACTTCTCAAACTCAACTATGCTAAATGCAACATTAAGGTTATTACCTCTAATGGCACGTGGTGTGATACTCCTGATGCTATTAAAATTGCAGCCTTTGAGCACATCTCTTCTAGATTTAAGGAGAACCGAGCTATCAGGCCTCAATTTTCTAGTCTGCTCTTTCGAAAATTATCAACAACAGACGCTGAGTTTTTGGAGCTCCCAATTTCCATGGTGGAGATTAAGGAGGCGGTATGGGGATGTGCTGGTTCTAAGGCCCCGGGTCCAGATGGGTTTAACTTCAACTTCATCAAATATTACTGGGATATTTTTAAAAACGATTTCTGGGGTTGTATCAAATACTTTGAATCCACTGGTAATCTTGCTAATGGGTGTAATCCGTCTTTTATTGTCTTGATCCCTAAGAAGGGTGACCCTCTTAGTTTCTCGGACTACCGCCCTATTAGTCTAATCGGTTATGTTTACAAGGTTATCTCTAAAATTCTCGCAAATAGGCTATCAAAGTTTATTGATTCTATAATTAGCCCTAATCAATCGGCCTTCATTGCTGGAAGGCAAATCCTTGATGGATGCCTCATTGCCAATGAGGTGATTCGCATGGCAAAGTTAGAAGATCTCAAATTGCTCCTATTTAAAGTTGACTTTGAGAAAGCCTTTGATAGTGTTAATTGGGGATTTCTGCTTGACACTTTGAGGCAGATGGGGTTTGGTTCCAAATGGAGGAGATGGATTGCTTCGTGTCTTTCTTCGGCTTCTATCTCGGTGCTTGTTAATGGATCTCCAACTAAAGAGTTCAAACTCGAAAGAGGTCTCCGTCAAGGAGACCCTCTTTCTCCCTTCTTATTTTTGATCATCGCTGAAGCTCTTAATGTCTCTATGTTGGAAGCTTGCGGGAAGGGGTTGTATAAAGGCTTATTCCTTGCAGAAAATGGATCCAATCTCTCACTTCTTCAATATGCAGATGATGCTCTATTCTTTGGTGAATGGTCAAGGAGAAACGCCTTGAATCTTATTAACATCCTTAAGTGCTTTGAGGTTGCCTCGGGTCTCAAAGTCAATATTGCAAAGAGTAGGGTCATCGGGGTGGGTGTCCCTCGAATTGAGGTCGAGGACATGGCGAATTCCATTGGTTGTCTTCATGACTCTCTCCCGTTTTCCTATCTCGAACTGCCTGTTGGAAAACGTCTAAGTATGTGTAGCAGTTAGAGTGATGTGGTTAATACTTTTCGCGTTAGGCTTTCTTCTTGGAAAGCCAAATCTTTATCTATTGGTGGTAGACTCACACTTGTTAAATCCGTTCTTGGTAGCCTTCCCGTTTACTTTCTCTCACTGTTTAAAGCCCCTTTGAAGGTTATCAACCTGTTGGAGTCTATTCAAAGTCGATTCTTTTGGGGGTTTAATGAGTCTCAAAGAGGTATTAGTTGGGTTAAATGGAGTAGCATTCTTCACGATCATGATAAAGGAGGTCTTGGAGTTGGTAGTCTCTTGGCAAAAAATCTTGGTCTCCTTGGAAAATGGAAATGGAGATTTCTTAATGAAAGTAATGCTCTTTGGTGTACGGTTATCAAAGAGTTTTATGGGTCCGATGGTGGTTTTGGTTCAACTCATAACTCGCTTGGTGTTGGAGGCACGTGGTGTGACATTATCAAAGCAGTTTCATATATAGCCGAAATTAACAACTCCTTCAACTGTTCCTTTACCCTTAGAGTTTCCAATGGCTTAGATACTATGTTCTGGTCTGACCCCTGGTGTGGGAATGGTATTCGTCTTATGGATAGGTTCCCGAGGCTTTATGCCCTCGAGAATAATAAGGAGTGCAAAGTTGTTGAGCGTTGGACCTTGTCTAATGGAATTTGGGGTGGGAATTGGTCANAGGTCTTGGAGTTGGTAGTCTCTTGGCAAAAAATCTTGGTCTCCTTGGAAAATGGAAATGGAGATTTCTTAATGAAAGTAATGCTCTTTGGTGTACGGTTATCAAAGAGTTTTATAGGTCCGATGGTGGTTTTGGTTCAACTCATAACTCGCTTGGTGTTGGAGGCACGTGGTGTGACATTATCAAAGCAGTTTCATATATAGGCGAAATTGACAACTCCTTCAACTGTTCCTTCATCCCTGGTGTGGGAATGGTATTCGTCTTATGGATAGGTTCCCGAGGCTTTATTCCCTTGAGAATAATAAGGAGTGCAAAGTTGCTGAGCGTTGGACCTTGTCTAATGGAATTTGGGGTGGGAATTGGTCATGGCGCCTCAACCCTCGTAGAAGGGCCATTGATGACCTCTGTGACATGGTTGACTTTATTGGTGATTTTTCTCTCTCTCGTAATGGGGCAGATAAGTGGACTTGGGATAAGGATGCCTCTAGCAAGTTTAAAGTTAAGACTTTGGCAAGATCAATCCAGAATCTGATTCTGAGTGATTCTATTCTAGGAGAACACCATCTCTGGAATTCCAATATCCCTAGGAAGGTCAATATTTGTGTGTGGAGGGCCTCTCTCAACCGCTTGCCTACTCGCTTAAATCTTGCTCAACGTGATATCCCCCTGACATCCTCCTTTTGTCCTCTATGTAATAACGCTATGGAAGACTTGGATCATTGTGTCATCAGCTGCCCCCGTACGTTACCAATATGGAGAAAAGTTTGGAGTTGGTGGAACCTGGATCAGCCTATCGTATTTCCATCGTTTACTGTTTCCGACATCGCTTCAGGTAACATTCTTTCTCATGGATGTTCGCGTGTGAATAAAGTTCTCCATGGGGTTATGTGTTGCACTCTCTGGGCTGTTTGGAGGAGAACGAACAAGATCGTGAATGCTCATCCTGACTCGGTGCACAAGCTCATTGACAAGGATATTTTCCCTTTTATCCAAAGGACCTCGAAGACTTGGATGTCGGCTCGTTTAAAGGCTCAAAATGCAAACTGGAGCTCGTGGATAGCTAGGCCATTCCAGCTTTTATATAATTTATAATTTGTGTTATTAGCATGTGGCCTTTGTTCTTGTTTTGCCCTTGTTGCTTTTTGCTCCTCTGTACTCTTTTGATTCCTCCTCGGAGTCTTTTTTAATATATCTTCAGCCTTTCAAAAAAAAAAGTACTTATAAGCTAATTAAGAATAAGTAATTCAAAGCTAGTATATGAATTTGTTTATTTTGTACAAAAATCAATAATATTCGTAAGTATAATATTGGTGGATTGGAGGTATTTATTTTTTGTCGTTGTGCTTGGCAATTTTAAAATTAAGAATTTCGTGCAGTATTTTAAAGCTTTAACTTTGCATTTTGAGTATCTTCAAGAACTCCTTGCGCGAGGCGTCGTTAACAATTTAAGCCATATATTTGTTGCAAATAAATTATAAAGATGCTATACATAATGTCATTAGAACAAACACCCCTGTTTTCTAAAACATATAACATGGAAACATATCCTATCACATTTATTGCGCACTGACTATACCCTCAAATTGTTCCAAAGAGATCAAAGCCCCTCTAAATATATCAACCTCCATGCCTGACAATTTCCTGTAGCCAAATCATGCTTTGAAGTAGAAGTTATCAGCAAAACCAAATAGCCATTCTAATGTATCATCGACATTATCATGCATCCTATATTTATTGTCTGCTTCCTCTATCTTGCTAGCCAAAACTTCTGATTCATCAATATCTTTTTTCTCTTGAACCAACACCCACTCGCACCTCCTCCCCTCCTTCAAGTTTTTTTTGTTGACGCACCAGATTCCTACACACAGCATAACAATATTTATTCAACAATGACTGCAATGTCAAGAAGTTGCCTCGCATAAATGCACATAATTTCATTCCAACGTAAAGTCTAAAAAATGTATAAATCCTAGCATCACAGCCATTCAAATATCAATGGACTGCAAAAAGCTACTATTCCAAAACATTGACCGACTTCCATCAAACAATAGCTAAAACTACCAAAGAACACAGAATATGACTCACGTAGGCTCACAATCACCGTTTCTTTCTCCCATACCACTTATTTTGAATTACGACAAATATAATCTAAGCTATAAAGGAAGCAGTAAACGGCGTCGTTTCTCACAGCAAACAAAAATGTTTAGAAGAACTGACCTTTCTTTAGCAACTTTGAAAAGTCAATGAAATGCAGAAGTTCATCGCTTGTCTCTTGGAAGTGCATCAACTATTAAGCAGAATTTGTATAAACTAAAATGGTTCCACTTTGATGGAGCAAATAACCTAATTATCTCCTCTGAATCTAAGCCCAAAAAAGTCATTCATACACTAAAAATATAAATGGACAAACAACATGACACCATGGAAGGAACCAAAGAGCTTGCTTATTATGCTCAACGTAAAGGAAGTGAGAGACTTGTAACAACAATTTCCCTTTTACCTCCTAAATAGCGTAATCTGCACAAATGATTGGTTTAGGATAATGTGTAATAGATACAATCAATTTTTTTCACACCCCCAATAATGAACAGCGTAGCAGAAATAGTAATGACATCGGGATGCAACTAAATTGGTATTCATGACGCACAGTATATAGAGAACGGATTTCCTAGCCCGTTTTAAAGGTGAAATTTTACATTGAGTAACTAAGATGTTTGGAACTCATTATTTTAAGTGCGGCAAACATGGCCCATAAACTGTAGTTGTCCCAAATGTAAAGACTGGTTTAGCTGTGTAAAAATACACTCAAAGTGTGCCTACGACCATGCCATGCCCTGCCTTGATTCATCATACTTCAAAGTTAAACACCTGAGAAAACATACTAAAAAGTCAGCAAAAAGCTGATGAGTTCATATGTTTAATTATTCGAAAATGTAGACACAAGGTTTATAATGTTTGGTAGTATGTCCATTACACTTGGTAATGTGACCATTACACTCGGTAATGTGACCATTACACCCGGTCCTGTATGTACATATATGTTCATCCAGTACACCCTGCTCAATGTATGTGTCTTGTAGAAATAATTGTGTCTATAAGTAAAAACAAGTATTGTATTATCACCCCAAGGTATTTGAAAACGAGTAGTAAAACATGTAAAAGTGAGGCCATCAAACTCACCTCAGGTAAGATAGTGATCTGGTAATGAATAGGTCAAGCAACGAAAGGTAACGACTACGAAAGGCGACCTAGATAAGTGTGGGTTTAACTTAGTACGATATTTTATGAAATGTGAGAATGCAGATGAATGTTTAAAAACTTTGTATCACCACGACACGTTGTGCTTGTGTTCTATTAGTTAGAAGAAAATTTTTGTCTTTTTGTCAAATTTTGTTTTTTAGTCGGGTNAATATAAATGGACAAACAACATGACACCATGGAAGGAACCAAAGAGCTTGCTTATTATGCTCAACGTAAAGGAAGTGAGAGACTTGTAACAACAATTTCCCTTTTACCTCCCAAATAGCGTAATCTGCACAAATGATTGGTTTAGGATAATGTGTAATAGATACAATCAATTTTTGTCACACCCCCAATAATGAACAGCGTAGTGGAAATAGTAATGACATCGGGATGCAACTAAATTGGTATTCATGACGCACAGTATATAGAGAACGGATTTCCTAGCCCGTTTTAAAGGTGAAATTTTACATTGAGTAACTAAGATGTTTGGAACTCATTATTTTAAGTGCGGCAAACATGGCCCATAAACTGTAGTTGTCCCAAATGTAAAGACTGGTTTAGCTGTGTAAAAATACACTCAAAGTGTGCCTACGACCATGCCATGCCCTGCCTTGATTCATCATACTTCAAAGTTAAACACCTGAGAAAACATACTAAAAAGTCAGCAAAAAGCTGATGAGTTCATATGTTTAATTATTCGAAAATGTAGACACAAGGTTTATAATGTTTGGTAGTATGTCCATTACACTTGGTAATGTGACCATTACACTCGGTAATGTGACCATTACACCCGGTCCTGTATGTACATATATGTTCATCCAGTACACCCTGCTCAATGTATGTGTCTTGTAGAAATAATTGTGTCTATAAGTAAAAACAAGTATTGTATTATCACCCCAAGGTATTTGAAAACGAGTAGTAAAACATGTAAAAGTGAGGCCATCAAACTCACCTCAGGTAAGATAGTGATCTGGTAATGAATAAGTCAAGCAACGAAAGGTAACGACTACGAAAGGCGACCTAGATAAGTGTGGGTTTAACTTAGTACGATATTTTATGAAATGTGAGAATGCAGATGAATGTTTAAAAACTTTGTATCACCACGACACGTTGTGCTTGTGTTCTATTAGTTAGAAGAAAATTTTTGTCTTTTTGTCAAATTTTGTTTTTTAGTCGGGTTTTTGTCCTTTAGTCGGGTTTTCATCTTTTTGTTGGGTTTTTGTCCTTTTGTCGGGTTTTACAAATAATTATCATTTATTAACTCTTAAAAGTCTATTTGCACTATTTTGACAATTTTATGAAAAAATACTCATTTATTCTTAAGTATAATTATTTTCACAAAATAGGTTAAATTTTATATTTTGACGAAAATTCGGCATGACCAGTTCGTAAATTCTTATTTTACCATTTTTACCTATCCTAACTCTAATGATTTTGAAGGCTTCTTATAGTTTATAAAAATATAGTTTCACGATTAGTGCAGTTTTTATAAGAAAACATAGCTTGCGCTGCAATATTCAAAATAGCATAACTTTCTTGTTTTAAGTCCATTTTTAGTGGTTCAAGCGGATGCTTTTTCATCATAAAGTCTATTTTCTATTTTTCTAACTTATTGTTAAAATATAAGCTCATTTGTGTAACTTTTCTGTTTAGGGATAGCCGTTCCAAAAATGCGTCTTATAACTACGTATTTAACAGCAAATACAATTCCAAACTAGTCCTAAATCTCTTCCACCAATATTTATCAATTCCTCAATAACCAACAACCTCAAACTAGCCTGGTTTATCTCATCCACCAATTTATAACATATTATAGTAATTAACCCTAATTAAACTGCAAATCTTACACAAGTTAACTTTGTGCACAATTTTAAGCACAACAAGACAAACATAGCATGGTGATACATATTTTGAATGTGTTTCATGAGTGAGTCGTGTATATATGTACATATATACACACTTAGGGTTTCAAAAGTTTAGTTGAGATTAAACAAAATCAATTTGTACTTTTAAAAACTACATGTTTTAATTATCATGAAACTACAAGTTATTTTAGAAAAAAGATGACTTACAAGTTGAAGTAGGAAAATGTAGATCTAGTGCAAGAGTGGACCAAGTCTTGTGTGAAAACTCAAGTATGATGACCCAAAACACCAAATGTAAGCTTCTTAGTAACCAAGTCTTCAAGATTCAACAAAAAAAATAATGAGTGTGTGCGTTGTGTGTGTGAATGACGGCAACAAGAGGGAGACATACAAGTTTTGTGTGTTTTTGTGTTATGATATGAAGTGTGTGAATATAGAGCTTGTACTTATACATAAACATGCATGCATGAGACCAAAACCAAAATGGAAGAGTACCAAGTGTGTTTTACCTAGATGGGAAGTTCTTGGCATTACCAAGGTGGTCCTTGTGGGGTGTAATTGTATGACAAAGAGGGGGGGATCACCACCTTCTTGTTATTAGTTGAAATTTGTACTTATGTCATCTTTTAGTACATGTTTTGGACACACTATGTACATAGTGAAGCTTGTAAAGAGGATTTCGGTTAGGGCTATCACAACGGACGAAATTTTGTTAATTTACCTTATAAATGAGTAGTGGTGTGAGCTATGGTCAATTACTTGGTCGGTTGGTGCATAAATCGTGCATGCATGACCTAAAATGCAATTTATGTGCGTTTATCGTAAGACTTGAAAAATAAAATGTCATGACACATAAAATAACTCTAATAGAGTTGTAATGTGTTAATTTAATGTAGACCATGCCCGGTCTAGTGTCGTTACGTGTTAAAAGTCGTTTTTCATGTTACACATGTTCACCTCGCGATTTTAGGTTTAAGTAAACATGTAAGGGTTAAAGTGAATGTTTTGAGTTTTTAGTCAAATCTTAACTTAGAAAATTAACAGTTCGCGAAAAATGTCGCTTTAAGGTTTACGCAGTGTAAGTTTACAGTTACGTGTGAAGGTAAATAGCTAACTTTCAAGTTAATAGTTTTAAGTAAAAAGGTAAATAATGACCTGAAAAGTGCTAGTTGTCACAATTTTCATAGCAACACGACGTCCCCATATAAAAAATAAATAACTATAAACTTAGCAGATTATAGAACAAAAATGGGTTTCCTTTTCTAAGCGGTAGCATTTATGAAAACAACAATTATGGCAACGACTTACAAAAAAAGGCGCAAAATGATTACACCTAACAATACACCAAATTTTAACAAATACCAGGAACAATATACTCTCTTAAAACAATAAGTACTTTGAATACAAATAATACACATCATATAAAATTAGCATCTATAACCATGGGGCGAACAAAGGAGGGGGGGAGGACATAATTCCCTCATTTTAGAGGCCCGCTAAATGGCGTCATTTCTTAGTAATGACATAATCAAATTTAAACACAACTCATAGATGACATATCGAAAAAGCACTTAGAACTACATGCTAAACTTGATCTCAATGCACTGTGTGCAAGAAATTAAACAGTATATATAAAATCAGCAACCATGACTACATAGCAGAACTAAAACATACCAGAAAATCATAAGTATCACATATCTATTCCAAAATTGAAACCCAAAATATTCACACACACGAAATTATGCCAACGGATTTTTTATTTAGATATAATGTTTAGCATAGAAAATAACCTGAGAAGCAATAACACAACCACCTNTACAAGTTTTGTGTGTTTTTGTGTTATGATATGAAGTGTGTGAATATAGAGCTTGTACTTATACATAAACATGCATGCATGAGACCAAAACCAAAATGGAAGAGTACCAAGTGTGTTTTACCTAGATGGGAAGTTCTTGGCATTACCAAGGTGGTCCTTGTGGGGTGTAATTGTATGACAAAGAGGGGGGGATCACCACCTTCTTGTTATTAGTTGAAATTTGTACTTATGTCATCTTTTAGTACATGTTTTGGACACACTATGCACATAGTGAAGCTTGTAAAGAGGATTTCGGTTAGGGCTATCACAACGGACGAAATTTTGTTAATTTACCTTATAAATGAGTAGTGGTGTGAGCTATGGTCAATTACTTGGTCGGTTGGTGCATAAATCGTGCATGCATGACCTAAAATGCAATTTATGTGCGTTTATCGTAAGACTTGAAAAATAAAATGTCATGACACATAAAATAACTCTAATAGAGTTGTAATGTGTTAATTTAATGTAGACCATGCCCGGTCTAGTGTCGTTACGTGTTAAAAGTCGTTTTTCATGTTACACATGTTCACCTCGCGATTTTAGGTTTAAGTAAACATGTAAGGGTTAAAGTGAATGTTTTGAGTTTTTAGTCAAATCTTAACTTAGAAAATTAACAGTTCGCGAAAAATGTCGCTTTAAGGTTTACGCAGTGTAAGTTTACAGTTACGTGTGAAGGTAAATAGCTAACTTTCAAGTTAATAGTTTTAAGTAAAAAGGTAAATAATGACCTGAAAAGTGCTAGTTGTCACAATTTTCATAGCAACACGACGTCCCCATATAAAAAATAAATAACTATAAACTTAGCAGATTATAGAACAAAAATGGGTTTCCTTTTCTAAGCGGTAGCATTTATGAAAACAACAATTATGGCAACGACTTACAAAAAAAGGCGCAAAATGATTACACCTAACAATACACCAAATTTTAACAAATACCAGGAACAATATACTCTCTTAAAACAATAAGTACTTTGAATACAAATAATACACATCATATAAAATTAGCATCTATAACCATGGGGCGAACAAAGGAGGGGGGGAGGACATAATTCCCTCATTTTAGAGGCCCGCTAAATGGCGTCATTTCTTAGTAATGACATAATCAAATTTAAACACAACTCATAGATGACATATCGAAAAAGCACTTAGAACTACATGCTAAACTTGATCTCAATGCACTGTGTGCAAGAAATTAAACAGTATATATAAAATCAGCAACCATGACTACATAGCAGAACTAAAACATACCAGAAAATCATAAGTATCACATATCTATTCCAAAATTGAAACCCAAAATATTCACACACACGAAATTGTGCCAACGGATTTTTTATTTAGATATAACGTTTAGCATAGAAAATAACCTGAGAAGCAATAACACAACCACCTGTTCAGGTATGTTGATGCGGATAATTGCAAACACGAAAAGTTTTACAATCCTCCTAGGCAGAGTACCTAACTATTGTAGCGTAGTAAGGTAAGACATGAGGGATTGATTGTTCTCTAGAGGAATATTTTGGGTAGGCTTGAAGTGTATTGAGGATGATTATTTTTGTATTTTTATATTTTATAGAAAGCAATTTAATTTCGGGGTTTGAAGAGTTTGGGTTTTTTATAACTAATAATTAAACTAAATAAAACTAAATGTTGGAAAAGATAAATTGATAGGAACTCGTATGACAGGTAAAATGTATTTACTTAGAATCTGGTTACTCCCTAGTTATCTCCTATATATTGATTAGTTGAACTGTCACCTCCTTGTTTTAATTAGAGCGTTGTATTCTTTAATATCAATCGTTAAGGGTCGTCAATCCATAACACTATAAATTTTGTTCTCGTTGGGACTAACCAATGTCAGCAAACGTAATTCACGCATTAAATACAATGAATTAACCACCTATCACAATGTAGCGGGGTTTTTAGTCGGACGTTCAAGCTAATATACTAAGATAAAATCAATTTTCCTACTCCTAATGCGAAAACAACTAATTAAACAAGAGACGACAATCAATAATCAATAACTAGGTTTCATTCAAAATTAAGTAAACAAACTAAATTTAGCCTTGCATGTTAAATAGAAGAGAAGATAAACAAACAATCACACAACACATAGACGTATTGTAATGATTAAAAATTGAGTAACTTATCTTCAATAAAACATGGGAGTTATGGGGGCTAAAAACCCTTATAAAAGCCGTCAAATTCGTTCCTCCAAAGTGGTCTCTGCAAGATGTTACATTGAATGAAAAATCTACGAAAAATATATAGGTATACACTTGTGACGGCGTCACCTTAAGGGTCGTGACTTCGTCGCTCTTTACTTTTCTGGTCCTGATGCCGTCAGCTCAAGACCGTCGCCATCGTCTTAAGCGTCACTTGGAAAATTTATAACTTGACAATATTCGTTTTTCGTCAAGTGACTGCGTCACTTAGGAATTCTGACACCGTCACAGCTCCTTTTTGTGACGTTTTCTTGACCTTGTCGTTTTCTTCGTTTTCTTGTCTGTTGACATAAATAATGCGTAAAAACGTTATTTATAGTTTTCGATATCTCTACGTTTTGACGATCACAAAATGTAAAATCATTAAATGTAAGATTACTACGTAAACAAGTATTAAGCTAGTTTATATCATTATATCCAACTTAATCACTTAAGGTATGAATAAACAAGTGCTTAATACATCTCATGATCAAAGGGGTATTTAATTAATTACTACAAAGTTTATTTAATTATATAAACATATTATATATTTTTGAAAAACAATTTTGGTAATAAAGAAAAATGTTTTAATCATACTAAATATATGAATTCAAATTTTTAGCCAAAATCAGTTAGTTTTTCACCAAATAAACTTTCCCCACTAAAGACAAAACTTTCTGGCCGTTACGGTAGGCCGGCCCCCTTAATTTTAAGGGGACCGGCCATGAATTAAGGGGACTGGCACGCTCCTGTGTCAGAATTTTTTCAGAATTTTTCCCCTATAAATACCACCTTAAATCTGGTATTTTTCCTCACCTTTTGCACGAAAATTTCAGATCTCATATCTCTCTAAACATCCTCCAAAACCCTTTGATCATTAGATTACTAATCCTTGTTTCAAGTGATTCAATACCTTCACATACATCCTCATTCAAAGTGCAAAAGAAGAATACTCCTTCAACAAACAAAGCTCAAGAAGTATTGTAGTGTAGTTGTGTATATTGTGTACATTATTTGTATAGTTGTGTTGTGCTTGTAATAAGTAGTGTAGAGAGAAGTAGAAGTTGTGTAGGGAGAAGAAGAAGTAGTGTAGTGGTGTGAAGTTGTGACGAAGTCGTGG
>LBNU01035929.1:0-10367 GCA_014162995.1 Artemisia annua | reverse complement strand
CTAAGGTCTACCTTTTACGCACTAACGGACAGTGTATCCGGTCGTGTGTGGTATAGTTAAATGGTAAAGCCGAGGTCGTCCCAAGAGCTAAGGTGCGGAAATTATCTAAGTTGTGTCACGTTTAAAAAGGGGGTTTTGAGTTGAAAGATTAATTAAACTAATAAAAGTAAATGACAAGACAATAAGTAAATAGAAAGAAATCAGTAGAGAGGAGTAGTGTTAACCTAATTACTACTTTTGTTATGATCATGACTAGTTTTCCTATAGTTGCATCCTATCATATCGTTCGGGGATTCAATATTCATTTCGGGTCAGATGGTCAAATTCTCCTAGATCTATCTTATACCTTGTCCTATCCAAAGTTATTGTAAAGCCATGGGTTCATCGGTACGAAGACATAAGAGTCATTAAGTGCCCTCTACTAACATGGACAAGACTAACGAATGCGGCATGGTCAAATCTTACACCCCTCTAACTCCGTTAAGTGTATATCATTGGTAGGTGGTCCTAGGGTTAATTCGCACGTGTATGGTAAGGGAAGACGATTACGGTTGGCACTTAACCCTTACAAGGTGACATCCTTAGCAGCTTGTTTCCTAGGGTTAATTCTACAAGCCTCTAAGGAACAACCAAAGCTAAACACTACGGGAACTAGAGTGTCCCAAGCCTCGCCATGAAAGTAAACAAACAATAGAAAATAGATGCGTGGAAAACTAAATCAATATCATAACAATTTCATAACTAGGCTAACACCAAAAGGTGCTTAGCCGCTCATGTTCATAATTGCAGTAAAACAAAGTTGAGTTAATACAAATCTAAGCATGAATCGAATACAAAGTAAAGGATGAAAACACTTATGATCGGTGTGTGATTCCTCCCTTGGAAATTACTTGGATGTGGCTAGAACTTCGTTCTCCCTCCTTCTTGAGTTTTTCCCAACGTTGTTGTGGTGAAAAGATGGGAAGTGATATGAAAAACTCGGAATTAGGGTTGGTATTTATAGGCCCCGACTATGTTACGGCGTAGCGTATTAGGGTTGTTACGCCGTAACCTTTGCAAATAGTGTTACGCCGTAACTTGATCAAGTGTTACTGGCGTAAAGTCTTGGTGATAAGCATCCTACGGCGTAGCAGATAAGGTGGCTACGCCGTAGCTTCTTCCTTCGCCTCGTTAGTTCTTTACTGCCTCAAATGAGATCCTACGTCGTAGCTTGGATAGTTGCCTACTCCGTAGTGTTCTTCAGTGGACTACTACGCCGTAGCCTGTTGTGGGGCTACGCCGTAATCTTCATAAATTCTTTATTACGCCGTAGGTAGGAGAGCTTCTACGGCGTAGTCTTCATAAAGCCTTGCTACGGCGTAGGTAGATGAACCTCTACGCTGTAGTTAGTGCAGAATCCATAATTTCCACGTATTTGCTCCAAAATCCTTCCATTTTCGCTTAAGTTCGTTCTTTTACTCATCTTTTCCCTGAAATTAAAATAGGAAGAAATAAGAGTATATATTCTTCATATAAGTAGAAAAGATGAGCATTTTAAGGGGGAAATTAACACTTAGATTGGGGGTAAATTTGATGTTATCAAATATCTCCTACTTGAACTCTACTTGCCCTCAAGTAGACCTAATTAGAATCATTCTCAAAAAGATATCCCCCAAGAAACTGGAGAATATGAATTTAAAAACTTCCTATGCTAGAATTTATCAAAGCCGAACACCTCACAAAATTGGAACAAACACTCACATCTCTCTCCTAATCTAAGTGTTAATTTTGGGGTGATCACTCAACGCACAGTCATAGAATGTATTCTATCATAGGCTTGGCAGTTACATAAATTTCTACCACTAGAGCTAAGGTCGAAACAATTCTTAAAGGCAATTAGATGAACACATATAAGGGTATTAGGGTGTAGCGTTGTTACTAACATACTATGGCAAGGGCGACAAAGGCAATGGTACATGACCGGAATGCCGGGCAAGACACCAATGACTGCTTAAATCCCTCACATAAGCATGATTCACAACTAAAGGGTAGGATAAGACATGGTATGCACAATAATGGTGTAAAATGAAAAAGAAAACAAATAGTCTTAGCCTATAACCGAGTTGCTACCACTTGCCGTTCATCCAAAGTCCAAGTTTCAAAATGCGAGAATTGGATCATGTAACAAGTGTGTGCCATTAGAGGACGTCATGATGGGCACCACACTTGGTCTTCATGTTGGTGATTAAGAACCAACAACTTCATTCTTCAAATATGACCGAAGTGGCCTCTTCGATGCTAAATCTTTCAAAGCTCTTATTATGGTGCTATACAAGGGTGCACCAAAGTTAATATATCTACATACAAAAATTGATTTTTTTAACATCATAACATATCCCCCCACTTGGGATGAACAATACATGTACAATAGTGGGTTTCTCATGATCTTAATGATGAGTCTTCAACGTAGGTGTGATTCTTGAACCTCTTAACTTGGACCTCAAATTAGAACAAGTGGCAACTTCCCAATCATAAACAAAGACTACACAGTAGGCTAAGGTGTATAGGAGTATCAAAACAATAATATGGGTAAGAAACGAAAGGATAGGTTCAAAAGGGTGTATCTAGGGGTATCTTGCACTGAAGGTGAGTGCAACAAAGGGCTTTAACACGGGGGTCGAATAGTCGATGTGACTAATCGATAGACACACACATAAAGGTTATTTGGGTGATAATCCTAAAATATTGCCTTCTTAAAAAGTTTCTTCCAAATGTATTAAGAAACCTCAATAAACTACTCGTACATGGTTTCAAAATGATGTAATAGCCAAGTTCCAAAGTTTACAAACTACCGGCACACTCATATTTTTGGTGGATTTGGGGTAAAACAGGTTGAAACTGAAATAGGCTAAACCTCACCATGGTATTAAAGGTTAATGTGCTCGGCTAAGGTCCATTCTAGTTAGGTTCGAAAAAACATGTCAAAAGTTTTAAAAGTGGCATAATTTTTCAAAATAAACTAGAAAATTAAGGGCAAATTAAAGTTCAAGTAAATGATTCTACTCCCGTCCCCCCACTTGAGTTGTACAAAGTCCCTTTTGTACATAAAATAAAAATAAGGAGGAAAAGTAGAATTACAATGAGAACTTCCCTGAAATTTACTCTTGAAAATGATAGAAGGATCATGTTTTAGAAACGTGCCTTCACTACGCCTTATGAGCAAACTTCAATTCTCTGGAATCACACAACTACCAAAAGCATAAAACCTAAAAAGAAAAAGAAAAATAAAAGAAAAACCTAACTCACTTTCGTAGGAATCACGGTTTTATTTAGCTTAGCAACAAGCCTTTTAAACCACTTGGTGTCCCAAGTGGACGAGTGAAGTCTCGTAAGGGTTTACAGGGAACACACCCACAAAGTTCATTTAAGAACTAATACAAGTTTGAATAATGTTTTGTAAAAAGCATTTTTTAAGGTTCAAAAGGTAGCTACGGCGTAGCTTAAATGGGGTGCTACGCCGTAGTTGCTGAATAAATCCAGTATGAAACCTGGAGGGTGCTACGGCATAGTCAATGGAAGAGCTACGCCGTAGCAAGGCCCTGGGGAATCTCTCTTGGAGTAAAAGTCCAAAAATTTGTTCCCCATCGCAATGCTTCCTTTAATACCTGCAAAATATTAGTACAAAACATACCAAACCAACAGAATAGAGAAAACAAAAAGAAAAGGATAATTTGGGTTGTCTCCCGAAAGAGCACTTTTGTTTATTATCAAGTCTTTAAGTTAGACTCACTGTTGCGGTCTTCAAGTAGGTTCTAGTGCATATTTGCCCTTGTTCTTGTTCC
This sequence comes from Artemisia annua, assembly GCA_014162995.1. Taxonomy (NCBI): domain Eukaryota; kingdom Viridiplantae; phylum Streptophyta; class Magnoliopsida; order Asterales; family Asteraceae; genus Artemisia; species Artemisia annua. The sequence continues at coordinate 6,546 of LBNU01035929.1, read as the reverse complement.
ACGGAGTTGGTGAGTGGTCCCAAACATTAGGAGCAATACGTGGTGTCATGCTATACATATCTTCGACTAAGAAGTTAGCTTTGACCCATTCGTCACGATATTGCATCTCTTCTTGTTTGTTTAGTCGTCTTTCACCGAGCTTTACCTTAATCCAATTTTCGAACGATATACCAAGGTATCCTACTTCAGAAGTGAACCGTGGGCCAAGCTTGGGTTGTCCCTCTATATGTCATAATTGCTGGCGTACAAAAGTGAACCGTCCATTCCACCTTTTCGTTCAACCTTGCATGCATGAAATGGTCTTGAAACCATGTTTTATTGATAAGCCTCTCATCTTCGAAACACCACCAAACCTTCGCTTCCTTCTTAAATCTCCTAATTGAAGACATTCCTCCTCCATTACAATATTCGATGATGGGATCACATGTAGGAAGGGTTATTTTTGATCCGTTGGCCATGGTTGTTGACAGTCTACAACAATGAAGTTTTGCAGCAACCGTTTATGGGCCACCTTCCTCGTCTCCCGCTTCAAAACTTACATCATCTTCATCATTGTCATCCCAAGAAGATTCGTCATCTGAATATGAGTTGACCTCTTGCTCATATTTTGAGCATGATGGAGTTGTATAAGAGAATACATCATCGGAGATGTGGAGGATTGGCGAGATCTCTTCTCCCATAAGATCAGATTTGCAAGAATTTCCTTCTTGCTTATGCAAAATTGAAGAAACAATGTTCATATTGAACACAACCCTTTCATCGTATACTCCAAACGATATCTCTTTCTTGAATACATCTATTTTAGTGTGTGCAGTGGCGAGAAATGATCTTCCTAAAATTAGGTCCTCCTTCGGAACATTAGCCATATCAATAACTACAAAGTCTGCGGGGAACAAAAATTGGTTGATCTTTAAGATGATATTATCTACTATACCAATAGGGCTCGTTTTAGTAGTGTCAGACATTTCGATCCTCAAATTAGTTTTCCGCAAGCTTGTAAGTTTCAGTGATAGGAACAAGGATAGTGGCATAATGTTTATACTTGATCCCAAATCGGCTAACGCAAATAAGTCAGAATCACCGATTTTGCAGGGCACCACAAAGCTTTCTGAGCTGTCTTCTTTCTTGGGTAACTGGCAGGGGATCTTCTCATGAGATTTGGCCTTTTCTTGCGAAAGGTTCCTTTCTCCATCATCTTCTGTGAAAACTACCTTGCATTCTACTATGGATTTCTTGTTTTCTTTAATAATGTTGTTCTTGTGGATATTATCAGCCAAATTCTCAATCATTGCTTCAAGATCCATTAGAGATTCATCATGGTTAGCAAGGCTTTTGTTAGTGGCTTCTTGAAAGTTCTTCAACCATATATCTTGCTCTCCTTGTTTCTTCCTAGAATCTTCGAGGTACTTATTTATAGTATCCTCGAGGCTTGATCTTCTCTCTCCATAAGATTGCTGATTATATCCATATGGCCTTGTTCGATACCCGTTACCTTGGAATGGTCTACCTTCCCCATATTTGACTTCCTCCATTTTTCCATCGCCCTCGTTCAAAGGGCAATCTTTAGACAAGTGGGGTCCTTCACAAACTTCGCAACCAACCTGAATAGCATGGACATTTTCCTTCAATTACTTCATGTCACGCCCCAAGCTTTCAAGTTTGTTGGTGATTAAGGTAATTCCATCTGAGTTTCCAGCAATGCTCCTACTACTTCCACCTTCGTGCCACTTCTGAGAGTAGTCCGCCATATCTTTAATAGCTTTTAAAGCTTGAGCCGTAGTCATGCTAGGGATCGGTCCCTAAGAGTCTAGAATCTGGCGGGTTGAGATGTTGATCCCCTTGTAAAAAATGTTGACCATTTGTTGCTTGTTGAGATCATGAGTAGGGCATTTGTACAAAAGATCATTGTACCTATCCCAAGCTTGGTACAATGTTTCATCCCCATCTTGCTTGAAGTTATGAATATCTTCAAGCTGTTTTGCCGTCCTTGAAGGAGGGCAATATCTTTGGATGAAATGCTTCTTCAAAAGAGCCCAAGTGTTTACTGTCCCTGCTGGTAGTCTATCGATCCATCTTTTTGCAGCTCCAGTCAATGTCATTGGGAATACTCTCAACATTATCGCATCATGAGACACTCCCGGAATGTTGAACAAACTGACAATGTAGAGAACATTGTCAATGTGCTCGTGAGCATCTTCCGTCTTGCTTCTAGAAAATGGGTCTTTGCGCAGTTCTCTTATGAATTGATTTTTAATTTCAAACTGCACATTATTCCCAATAGCCGGCCTAACCAAACCAGGCCCTTGCTCTTCTCGTGTAAGAGCCAAATATTCTTCAAGCGTGAGGTCGTCAATGTCAATTTCTGCCATAACACCTGAAACTTGAAAATAACCGTGAGTACTGAAAAGAAAATAAAACAAAACTTAAAAACTTAAATAAAATCGTAATAGCTCCCCGGCAGCGGCGCCAAAAACTTGATGCAGGTTTTACTGACCAGGTTTTAATATTTATAAAGTCTCGTTTACCTAAGGTCTACCTTTTACGCACTAACGGACAGTGTATCCGGTCGTGTGTGGTATAGTTAAATGGTAAAGCCGAGGTCGTCCCAAGAGCTAAGGTGCGGAAATTATCTAAGTTGTGTCACGTTTAAAAAGGGGGTTTTGAGTTGAAAGATTAATTAAACTAATAAAAGTAAATGACAAGACAATAAGTAAATAGAAGGAAATCAGTAGAGAGGAGTAGTGTTAACCTAATTACTACTCTTGTTATGATCATGACTAGTTTTCCTATAGGTGCATCCTATCATATCGTTCGGGGATTCAATATTCATTTCGGGTCAGATGGTCAAATTCGCCTAGATCTATCTTATACCTTGTCCTATCCAAAGTTATTGTAAAACCGTGGGTTCATCGGTACGAAGACATAAGAGTCATTAAGTGCCTCTACTAACATGGACAAGACTAACGAATGCGGCATGGTCAGATCTTACACCCCTCTAACTCCGTTAAGTGTATAGCATTGGTAGGTGGTCCTAGGGTTAATTCGCACATGTATGGTAAGGGAAGGCATCTACGGTTAGCACTTAACCCTTACCAAGTCACATCCTTAGCGGCTTGCTTCCTAGGGTTAATTCCACAAGCCTCTAAGGAACAACCAACGCTAAACACTACGGGAACTAGAGTGTCCCAAGCCTCGCCATGAAAGTAAACAAACAATAGACAATAGATGCGTGGAAAACTAAATCAATATCATAACAATTTCATAACTAGGCTAACACCAAAAGGTGCTTAGCCACTCATGTTCATAATTGCAGTAAAACAAAGTTGAGTTAATACAAATCTAAGCATGAATCGAATACAAAGTAAAGGAATGAAAACACTTATGATCGGTGTGTGATTCCTCCCTTGGAAATGACTTGGATGTGGCTAGAACTTCGTTCTCCCTCCTTCCTGAGTTTTTCCCAACGTTGCTGTGGTGAAAAGATGGGAAGTGATATGAAAAACTCGGAATTAGGGTTGGTATTTATAGGCCCCGACTATGTTACGGCGTAGCGTATTAGGGTTGTTACGCCGTAACCTTTGCAAATAGTGTTACGCCGTAACTTGATCAAGTGTTACGGGCGTAAAGTCTTGGTGATAAACATCCTACGGCGTAGCAGATAAGGTGGCTACGCCGTAGCTTCTTCCTTGGCCTCGTTAGTTCTTTACTGCCTCAAATGAGATCCTACGTCGTAGCTTGGATAGTTGCCTACTCCGTAGTGTTCTTCAGTGGACTTCTACGCCGTAGCCTGTTGTGGGGCTACGCCGTAGTCTTCATAAATTCTTTATTACGCCGTAGGTAGGAGAGCTTCTACGGCGTAGTCTTCGTGAAGCCTTGCTACGGCGTAGGTAGATGAACCTCTACGCCGTAGTTAGTGCAGAATCCATAATTTCCACGTATTTGCTCCAAAGTCCTTCCATTTCCGCTTAAGTTCGTTCTTTTACTCATCTTTACCCTGAAACCAAAATAGGAAGAAATAAGAGTATATATTCTTCATATAAGTAGAAAAGATGAGCATTTTAAGGGGGAAATTAACACTTAGATTGGGGGTAAATTTGATGTTATCAATAAGAGTCTTCATCATATTTTTACTCAGAAGGATCTGAATATGCGACAGAGAAGATGGATAGAATTGTTTAGTGATTATGGTTGTGAGATTCGCTACCATCCTGGAAAAGCAAATGTGGTGGCAGATGCGTTGAGTGGAAAGGAAAGGATTAAGCCTAACGTGTGTGAGCTATGTGCATGACGTTGCAATAGGGTATTAAGAGTAAGATATTGGCAGCGCAAGAGGAAGCTCTCATGGATGAAAACGTGATAGCTGAGATGTTGCGTTGGTTAGATCAACAAATGGAGAAACAAGAGCATGGTGGATTATATTTCTTGGATAGAATATGGGTTCTGTTGGTGGGAGATGTAAGAAAGTTGATCATGGGTGAGTGATATGTATCGAAAGCTTTAAATTTATAATATTAGATTTAACCAAACGAATGACTAACAACACAACACGGGCAGTGTACCCTTTCGTATGTAATATAGCCTAAGGTAAGTCCAGGTCATTACACGGGATTTGTAGCAATTAACAGAAGGTTTATCAAGAACAAAGCCAAATGATTGTCACATATCAAATAGCCTAAACGTGTGTATAACGAAGCAAAGTACCAAACAAGGTATGATCCGCATAAGATAATAGATGGGGATAAAGCAAGACTTTATATAAACAAAATCATGCAAGTTACAATTATTGGTATATTAACCGTAACAAACATATCTACCAATAGTGATATAGAATCCTTTCGACCTATAGACTACATCATCACGAGCGCATTAAGAATGGTTTATATCGAATATGCATACATATGAATTCCTCCCAACCCAGCATTTCTACATAAGGAAGGGTCTTAAACATCATTCCACTTGGTTTGTTTATCAATTTATCACACAATTTCTACAAGCATGATATTGGACCATTATAGACAGATGTTCCAAAATATAATCATAGCAACTAATCCTTTCGACCTATGATAGTTGCAATAATCAATCAAAGGATAAACAAGCTCCAAGCAAAAGTAATATTGAATTCATAAGCATTCATATTCACAAGTAATACTAATTTCGTCTAAATATCGTATCATAACCAACCAATAACCAACATCACAAACATATAAAACTCAGAAACATTATCATTATTATTAGTAAAGAAATGTACCAAATCGTTTATGCGAGTAATACGAATACAAGGAGTGTTTGGATCGATGGTGATAAAGGGGTGTTTGGATCATTGGATCCTAAGACCCTCACCACTCCTTCCTCCTCTCCAAGTTGTATTTTTGATGGCTAACTAATCTAACACGAATTCCTGTGGCCAAATGAGGTATATATAGGCTTAGGAACACTTGGGGACCAAGTAGGAAGGTACATGATCAGTTTGGAACTTAATTTAATGCATAATAGCTGAGCAGGAGCGAAGTAATCTGCACTTACTTACAAAACCCGCCGTACTTGTAAAGTGCTCCGCACTTGATTTATTGTGCTCCGTACTAGGAAGTGCGCCGCACTAATTGGCAACACCGGTGTACTTGTACTCATTTCCAGCTCTTGGTACAAACATAAAAGTTGTAGATAATTCTCTTAGTTTTCCGTGGCCTCTTGAATCAACTAAATCAGAGTCCTTATGCTCCACTTATGGCCAAAATGGTGGACAGGTGTCGGGAGACTTACGAAGTCTGCACATTTTCTGGCCATTCGTGAGGACTATAAGATGGAGATGCTGGCAAGGGTTTATATCAATGAGATTGTGGTACGACATGGGGGTACCTGTATTGAATATCTCAGATCGAGATAGTAGGTTTACCTCACAGTTTTGGCAGTCGTTACAAAAGGCTTTGGATACCCGTTTGGATATGAGCACCGCTTATCATCCACAGACAAATGGACAAATTGAGCGAACGATTCAGACTTTAGAAGATTTTCTTAGAGCGTATGCTATTGATTTTGGAGGAAGCTGGGATGCTCATCTGCCTTTAGCTGAGTTTTTCTATAATAACAGCTATCATTCCAGTATTAGGTGTGCACCGTTTGAACTGTTGTATGGGAGGAAATGTAGATCACTTATTCTATGGGCAGAGGTTGGGACTAGCCAACTAGTTGGTCCTGAACTGGTGCAAGCGACTACGGATATGGTTTTCCAGACTAAGAAAAGACTTAAGGTAGCGAGAGATCGCCAAAAGAGTTATGCGGATAATCTCCGTAAGCCGTTAGAGTTTAATGTTGGTGATTTTGTGATGTTAAAAGTGTCTCCTTGGAAAGGTGTTGTGCGTTTCGGTAAGAAAGGCAAGTTAGCACCGAAATATGTAGGGCCGTTTGAGATTACGAAAAGAATTGGAATTGTGGCATATCGGTTGAAATTGCCTCAGGAATAAGTGGTGTTCATGATACGATTCACGTATTTAATTTGAAAAAGTACTTGGCGGATGCTAGTCAGCATGTGCCATTAGATAAAAGTAA
>LBNU01035928.1:4880-18115 GCA_014162995.1 Artemisia annua | reverse complement strand
GTTGGTGATCCCATTCATGAATCCTGCAATTTTTAGTATTTCAGGACATGCCTTGATGTGAGGCATTCGTCTTTGAAGGCCGCTCCATGGAAGCGCTCGTAGACCCCTTGGCGTTGTTTGATCCTAGCCAATTCTACTGGGGATCCTTACGCTACTTTTTTTTTTTTTTCCTTTCTTTGTGGAAGTTCAAGCGGATGCCTTCCGCAACTCTTTATACCCTTTATACTTCTTCGATGGAAGTTTGCTAACCAAGTATCGCGGTTCACCTACCAACGTGGAATTAAACATATGGCACCACACGGTTGGTGGCAGTTTTCGAAGCAAGCAGCGGCATTCGAAATTTTTTAGGTGTCATCGGTCCACCCGTTCCATCATATGTTTGACATTGGAAGGCTGCCCGCCTTTTTTGTTGTCTGAATAATCGCCTGGCATGCCGCTTGAAAGCACCACTTTGGGCAGGCGCCAGGGAACAGGGATATGTCATCATCCTCTTCCTCACGACGTCTTCCCTGGCCTTCCAGTGTCCGCGTATCGCTATTCCTCGTTGTCCGAGGAGTATCTGAGCAGAGGTCGTTCTTCTGCGGGCGGGCTTGCCGCCAGTGTTTGTTTTCCTCGGGGCCTGAGCTTGAGGGCTTTCGTTAGGGATACCCGTCCACCTAGTCTATCGTGGACTCTTTCCTAGATCTAGAAGATTCCTCACTTGGTGGTGCCTGTCGCGCCCAATTCTGTCGGTGGGATCTGCCGACCACCCAATCTTGGTGTGGACGCTCGTTCGCCTCTCACTATCTCCTTGTTCCTCCGAGTACTTGTGAGCTTTGACGGTCGTGCCGAGTCTAGTTCGACACTGCACGGCCTTTGTTATTGTCGCAGCTCTTCATTTAGCGCGGTGTGGGAAGTTCCATTGAAGTCGAGCCGATCCTACTTCTCTAGCACTCCCTTGCAGGAGTGTTCAATGTCTCAAAATTTTGTTGATACAAGATTTTTTAACAATTGTTCTGAGATTCCTTCCAGCGCAGGAGTACCATCTTCAAATTAGCCTCCTCATCGCAGTCCAGGCGCGTTTTGTGGCACTGTGTTCGTCCACAGCGCGTTGCTACGTTGGTGGGAGGTAGCAAAAGAGAGTGCGCTGAGATCATCGATGTTTTGGGCACATACTGTAGTAGTCTGAGCGTTGCACGAGGGTACTTCCACCGATGGAGAGTCGTGGTGTTTCTACTTCCTGGCCGGCCCAGGCGCACTGGTTGTCCCAAGGGTTTCTAGGAGCGCATCGGGTAGTTCCTCCTTGGAGGGTCACCACGGTTTATCCAATTGCGGAGTTCCTTTGATGAATTTTTATGTTTCGTCATTCTAGTCCTTAGTGTTGGGTCCCACGGATGGCGCCACTTGTTGATACAAAAGTTGGGCGTTCCTTGTTTGGGTTCCTTTCCTCGTATCAATTGATTGATATTGCTTGAGACCTGCGCACTAAGAAAGCAACAAACACCGTTAGGCTTATCGAGGGATTGTCTCCCCCGATTATCCTCCGGCGTGAGAGTAAGTAATCGTGTTTTAGGGTTGTGAAGAGTTAGGATTTGTAAGTCGTACCTCTGTGAGAGTCATAATGCCCTCTATATATAGACATGAATCCTTGTTGGTTTCGTGTTCCGCAAACCTTGGTATGTCCCGCGTATCGCGGGTATTTGATATACATCCTATAATTAGGAGATATCGTTTATTCACATTCTAAATAATCATTGGGCTTGGGCCTCATGGGCCAAAGCCGTCTAATTGCTAGGCCAATTAGTATGAAACTGGCCCACACGTAGTGGGCTTGCGTGTGGGTATTGTTTACCAAACGGGTTCATGACCCGGTGTAGACTATACGTCATCACATAGTTTTCAGGTACATGTTTCATCTACTGCTCAGCTTATTGCTTACATGGATGCAAATTGGGTGTGTTTCCTGGTCACACGCCGATCCACTTCAGGTTATTGTGTTTTTCTTGGCGACAATCTGTTATCTTGGTCTGTTAAATGTCATGTGACGCTGTCTCGATCGAGTGCTAAGGCCGAGTATTGTGATGTTGCTAATGTGGTGGCGGAAACTGCATGGGTTCGTAATCTGTTGCGCGAATTGCATGCTCCTTTGTCTACTGCTACTATTGTTTATTGTGATAATGTCATGTCGTATATTTATCTACCAACTAGGTTCAACATCAACGTATGAAACAAATTGAGATAGACATTCATTTCATCCGTGATTATGTTGATTCAGGTCAAGTTCGTGTGCTTCATGTCCCGTCTCGTTTTCAGTATGCTGGCATATTTACTAAGGTCTTCCTGCTGCATTGTTTATTGATTTCCGCACTAGTTTGAATGTCCGAAGACCTACCGCTTAAACTGCGAAGGAGTATTAGCTGAATATATTTAGTAGTATATCATTATTTGTATTTGTCTAGTATTGGTCCACTTATTAGCCATTATTAGCCCAGCGCATATATGGACTTGGGGAATAAGTTTTGTACCTGTATACATATTCGGTTGAGTCTGAGATGTGAATGGAAGTCAAGGGGATTAAGCCAAATCTAATGTCCAAAAGGTAAAAAATGTATTCCACCACCTCTTTTATATGCGTCAATAGAAACTATTGACACCTTTTGGGTTTTTCTAATCAAGATCAAGAACTTTTTAATTCAGTAGACAAGAAATAATGAACTGAATCTTTAGATGATATTTAAAATTCAATTTCAAGTACATAATAGTTTCACTACATTCAAATGAACATATGCCACTAGGGACACGCGGAACACATAAATCTAAACCGTGACATCAATTTAACTAGTCCTACCAGAAAAGATTGTACCGCACTAGCCGAATGCTCAATCCTTGTAGACTTGAAGGGGTGTGATCACTTGCAAATCCTTCGTTTTCGTCTAGATTTATTTGTGTTTGATATCAAAGGGTTGGAGTGAACCGTTGTCGTATGATTTCCATTATTGGAACTTATGTTTATAGCCAGCTACCATTTGAAAGCGTCGAAATGAGTTCATTACTTCTGGTAATAACATCACCCATAGAAACGCTGCACACATCCATTGCGGCTCGGTCAAGTATTCGTCTCCACGTCTAGCGCTATTCACAATTGCGTTGGCGCACCCCTCCGCAGATTGTGAAGGAACCTTATCTAAACTTGTCTATCAACACATATGCAATTTAGTTTGTATCGTGGGTCAGATTATGATCGACTGCTTAATTTTGAAAGTGGACAGAAAATAAAAATTGATCTAATGCATGTACATTTCCCTGCTCGTTTACCTGATATAGGAAGCAGTCCTTGTTAGCTAACGGCGTGTTAATAATCCCTGGCGTTACCATTGTTATTCCAATATCAGGAGCAACTTCGATTCTTAGTGTTTCAAAGAAGCTTTGTTGTGCTGCTTTACTTGCCTAGAGAGTCACTCGTTAAAACAATGTAAAATATATGTATGTATAGAAATATAAGCTACGAAAAGAAATGTTGCTCTTTCGACTTACATTATACACGCTTACTTTTGGTGTACCGAACCATCCACCACAAGAACCGATCACGACTATTCTACCTTTGCTCTTCCTAAGATGTGGGAGTGCAAAATGTGTAACATTAACAGATCCCCAAAAATTTACGTCCTGCAGAAGAGTGTAGCATGTATGTTTAGTACATGCTCTTTTATTTTTAGTCTATCTACTGATATGGAAAGATATGGTAAATATCAGTACCATGGTTGAAATATGATCCTTGATGCATTTTTGCTCTTCGAAGAGGCCAACTATCCCGATGCCAGCATTATTTATAAGGCAATCCACTATCGAAAATTACGAGTACGTACAATCAAAAACATTAGTTTATAAGGCCAACAATCATTATGCAGACATATTGATATTGCATGTCGAAAATTTCTTTTTTGCATCAAAAGTGTTGTTTCCTTTAAAATAATAATAATAATAATAATAATAATAATAATAATAATAATAATAATAATAATACTAATTAAAAAAAAAAAAAAAAAAAAAAAAAAAAAAAAAAAAAAAAAAAAAAAAAAAAAAAAAAAACATTTGCATATTGACCACTCAATTGTACCCATCTTAAACACAACCGAAATTACCCACCTCTAGTATGTGTGGTAAAACCAAAACTTAAAGTATAATGTTCTGACCAACTTACATTTACCGAACTGTTTAATGGTTTCATCAACAATTGTCTTGCAATCCTCAAAGCTCGAAACATCTGCCTTGATCACAATCGCTTTGGGCGATCCCAACTCCTCAGCTTTCTCTGCCACCGCCACAAGAAGTTCCTTTCTTCTAGCAACCAACGCTAGACACGCTCCATGTTTCGCATACTCGTATGCTAAATGCTTTAATAGTCACAATGCAAATAAATCTCTTATATAATAAAACAAAACCCCTAGTGGGTACTTTGTCATTTTGGAAAAAAAGAATATTTCCTTATTGGGTAATATGTTAATTATTATTTAATTTATAAGTTTTTAAATTCGTTTTGTTGATATACTATACAAGTAGAAGATAAATACAAAAAATATAGATAAGATTTAAATGATTATCTTTAATCATAAAAAACTACAATTAAAAATCATAAATCAAGCAAAATAAAAATTAAATTATTTGTTTTTTAATAAATAAAAATATATCATTCAAAATTTTTTTAAAAAAACCCGCGCGTGCGCGGGCATTATAACTAGTAAATATATAACACTTTTCGCATACAACAGGCTTTGGCCTAACAAAATTCGTAAGGATTAGATATATGGTCATCTACACGAATTTAAGAATACTTTTATGTCAGCTCATCAAATATTTTTGTATATAAATTTTTTGACCTTCCAAAAAATAATTGTATTCGAGAATATGCGATTAACGTTCTGTAAGAAATATGATTCACACCTTGCAATTCTTAAATTCACGAATTCAACGTAGAATTTTGAATTTTACCTCGCCGATACCAGAAGAAGCTCCGGTAATAAGCACAACTTTTCCCACAAGATTTTCAGGAACCACGGATCTAATACAAAACTTTATGGCGCGATAAACTGAAAGAATCGGTAAAACGATGATTAACAAAATGAATGATAAAAAAGGGAGAGTAATGTTGAAGATCTTATGAATTAGATCCATTATATTAGTTAAGACAATGTTGGTCGTATATTTTGAATGAATGACCGAAATATATATAAGTTGTGAACTTGTGATCACTAGCCATATATGTAGGAAACATGCATTGTTTTATTAATTAAGTTTTGTACACGGAAAATTAATTATCGTTAACTGCATGAATAATTTTCGTCTAAATAATTGTAGTGATGTCCTTTTTATGTTGTATTTATCATAACCAACATGTAGTACTTATCATAACGAAACATGTAGTATTTATCATAACGAAACAAGTAACACCTATAATCATGTAGTTTTTATCATAATGAAACATGTATGTCTGTTGAAAATTGTCTCTTTTGTTCTCTTAGAGATATGGATTGTACATGTAGATATTAATGAGTTGTAGTGTATGAAAGGATGAAATAAGAATTTTAAGTATTAAGGGACAAGGTTGTTACTGAATTTGGCCAAGGACATGTGCTCATAAAAGTTGATGTATAATGAGATTTTAGTACCGAAAGTCTCATTCTTTTATTTCTTTCTAGCTTGCTGCAAAATAGAACTCTAAACATCGAATTAGAGTTTAGAATCAAAATTGATGTTGCACTCTTCAACCATTCAGATTGGGCAAGGTCTCCGTCTTCATATAGGGACAGTGTTCCAATTAGGGATGTCAAAAAAGCCGTCCCGACCCAAACCAACCCGATTACGCCTATTTGGATTGGTTACTCGGGTGGAAAGTTTATTCGGGTTATTTGGGTCAACCCCAATACTAAATAGGGTAAAATATCGGGTTGAAAATATTTGGCTAACTCGGGTTCGGATCGACCCGATAGACCTGAACAAGGATTTTTTCTTTTTTCATTTTTTTGATATGTTGTAAAAATAATGAATTAGGCCATTTTTTAATCATTTTGCTCATATTCGAGTTGGCCCTAACCAGAAAAGACCCGACCCGATTAGACCCGAACCAGACTAACCCGATTTCGAATAAGGTCGAGTTCGGGTATCTTATTATTAGCCTTGACCCGACCTGAATTGGCCAGAACTCGACCAACCCAACACGATAAAAACCCTTGGTTCCAATCTCCTAGTTCCAATCTTCTCAATTTGAATGGCTGAAGAATTATCAATAATCCCGGATATGGCCTATGTTTTTATATATATATATATATTGTATTTTCAATAGGGCTGAGCAAACGACCCGAATGGACCGGATCAACCGAAGGACCGACCGAGACCGGACCGATAACATTCGGTCCGGTCCTCGGTCTTGGCTTTTTGGCTAATTCGGTCCTTGCTACGGTCGGTCCGTTCCGGTCCGGACCACAAACCAATTATTTGGCCTTGTTGGACGGGACCGACCGAGACCGGACCGGACCGGACCGACCACATTCGGTCCCGTCCTCGGTCTTGGCCTTTTGGCTAATCAGGTCCTCGGTCCGGTCATGGACCGATGCTCACCCCTAATTTCCAATCTTCTTGATTTTGTCAAACAAACTATTGCTTGCCATAAGCCCAATGGGTGACTTTATGGGCTCAATTGATCTTAACCCAAAAAACAGTTACAGCTTAAACCAGAATGCTCATCCGTATACTAAGTGAGGGTGCGTTTGGTATGCATGATGGAATCACTATAGGTATAGGTTTGAGAATAGAGTGGAATGAAAATGGGTGTGTAGATATCACTTTTCATGGGTATACATACCCACAACATCATACTCCTATGAGGAAACCCACATATCATGGGTATCCTCATTCCATTGTGGTGGGCCCCATAACCAACCAAACAACATTAATGACTTTCAAAGTCATAGATTCACTCTGATACGCCCCGGGCTTTATGTCATATTATATTTATTTAGGATATGTCTTTGTGTCGTATTAGGAAAGTGTTATTTTTTAGATATGTCTTTATGTTTGGCTTGTTTTACAAGCTAGGGTTATTCAGTTATATATACCGAATCATTATTATGAATAAATCAATCAAAGTTTAAGATAAACAAATCTCTAGTTCTTCTCTCTACTTTCTTAAGGAGCTCGCACACGCTAAAAGTGGTGCCTTATCCCGATACAACCCCTAATTGGGTCGTATCAATTGGTGCTTTCATTGAGAGCTCTCGTTGAGAGGGTTTTTAATTAGGGTTCCAATAAAAAAAAATGTTCATCGATCACTATTCACGCTACTGTTCACGAAGCACTGTTCACTGGCACTGTTCATCGTTACTGTTCACGGTACTGTTCATCGCGGGTACTGTTCATAAAAAAATCGAGTTATTAATCGCTTGGGTATTATTCATGGCATCTGGCGGCAACGATCGGCATGTGGAATATGCACTCTCTAAGCTCTTGCAAAGGGGTACGGTGGCCGAATATGAGAGTGAGTTTATAGTACTTGCAAATCGAGTAACAAGGATCTCTGAATCTTTACTTGTATCGTTTTATATCTCTGGACTTATACTGGATCTACAATGTTTACTCTTACGGTCAAATCCTAAAACTCCAGACGAAGCTTTTTTATTGACCCGTGCGGCAGAAACACGCTTCGCGAACCTAGATATTTGGGAATTTTTGAGGTCCAATCCTTTAACTTTAGGAGAATACTTCTTCAAAGCTCGTATCACCAAGGTTCGTTTTGAGACAATTGCAAAGGAAGAAAAAGTGCACATCGATGAAAAGAAATTAGATGTCATTCTACCATTAGAGGGTGAGTTTGCCTCACCTAAGGCTGAAGGATCATTGAATGCTGATGAGTATATTGGAGTTAAAGATGTTGTGAGTGGTGGCGAAGCACTTAAGGTTGGCAAGGATGAGTTGAATAGAGTGATATCGACACTTAAGGATGGAGGTGGTGAATTTGGTAGTCGTTTGAATGAAATAAATTTGAATTTAAGCAAGAAATTAGCGGACTCTCAATCGGCATATTCTTCATATCTCCTTGAGGGCAATGTGATTTTTGAAGGAGTGGGGAATGTTACGGCATAGGTAGCGGAAGGCGGAAAATGGTGTTGTGTTATGTCCAAGGTAGTGGAAGGCGGAAGAAGAAAAAGGTGTTGGTTGCGGTAGCGGAAGGCAGGAGAACTACGGGAGTGGAAGATATGACTAGGATTAGGATTAGGATATGGGATCCCAGAAGCAAGAGCATTTTTCAAGACAACACCTTGAGGACAAGGTGATTTCGAAGGAGTGGGGAATGATACGCCCCGGGCTTTATGTCATATTATATTTATTTAGGATATGTCTTTGTGTCGTATTAGGAAAGTGTTATTTTTTNGACTAGGATTAGGATTAGGATATGGGATCCCAGAAGCAAGAGCATTTTTCAAGACAACACCTTGAGGACAAGGTGATTTCGAAGGAGTGGGGAATGATACGCCCCGGGCTTTATGTCATATTATATTTATTTAGGATATGTCTTTGTGTCGTATTAGGAAAGTGTTATTTTTTAGATATGTCTTTATGTTTGGCTTGTTTTACAAGCTAGGGTTATTCAGTTATATATACCGAATCATTATTATGAATAAATCAATCAAAGTTTAAGATAAACAAATCTCTAGTTCTTCTCTCTATTTTCTTAAGGAGCTCGCACACGCTAAAAGTGGTGCCTTATCCCGATACAACCCCTAACGGGTTGATGAGTGTGTAAATACTCATCATTTTTATCGTATTTTAACTGCCAAAACACGTGAAAACACTCGGAAATACATCAAAATACAGAAAATATCCCAAAGATCGTGTTTTATATGTTTTAGATGCAAAATGATTAAAAACAAATGAAAATCATACAAAGTTTGCATAATTGGCAGTTTCAGTCCCCCAACTTTCAAAACTTGACAAAATTAGTCCCTGAGCATTTATTTTGAAAAGAAAAGTCAAACCAAATTCTTNCTGAACTTTCATAAATTGTCAGAATTGGTCCCTGGAAGGATTTTATGAAGTAAAGCCAACAAAAGTCCTCCAACAATCCTAAAATGACAAGTTTGATCATTGGATTGCATTTTCAGAAAATTACAAGTTTAATCCCTCAAGTTTGCAAAGTTGTCAATAATGGCCCTCGGGAATTTTAAATTCAAGAAAAATGACAAAATAAACCTTGGGAATTAAAGACTTGGCAAGAACGGTCCTTGTTGATAGTTTGGAAATTGGCAATATTAGTCCTTGGATATATATCTTTGAAGAAAAATGCTCAAAAGGTCCTTGGGAAATTAAGGAATGGAAATTATGGCCCTTGAAAGTGATTTTGAAAATATGGCAGAAGTGGTCCCTCAAGATTCAGTAAATTACAATTTAGGTCCTTGTGTTTAATTAACCTACAAACCTAATGGACCTTTTGTTTATCTAATCCTAAATCTAACCCATCACCACTTACCCTTTCCTAAGCCCAAACCCCTCCAGGCCCAACATCATAGAAATATACCCAACACCCCACCTCCCACGTTTAATAAACCTGGGTCAAACCCCAAGTCAAACTACCTTTCTTCCCCATCCCTCCATTAACCCCTGGATAAACCACCACCACCTCGACATATCTCTGTAACACTCCACCCCTAACCCCAAGACCTCAAAAGCATCTCCCACTCACCTCCCCCCTCTCACAATACTCATACCTACCACCCATGCCAAGCTGGCAATCCAAAATCCCCACAACAAAGTTTCCCGCCAAAATTGAATCAAGGGTTATAATGATGTTCACTTTAATTGGACGATTGGGATATGTTCACAAAAGCACAAGGAAGGTTTTTGAACCATTCCCTCTCACAGAAGAAGCACAAGAGAGCAAAAGGAACCCTAGTTTTAGTATAAATAGGAAGCTAGTTGTAAGCCTCAAGGGCATCGAATTTTCTTAGTATCTTCCTGTTTTTAACTTAGTTTTCTATTGTAATGAATTTCTTTTGAAGTAATTTAAGTCTTATTTAGATTTCAAGAAATTTTATATTTCACTCAATTTTCTTATTTATTTTCTTATTTATTTTCAAGAAATTTTATATCTCAGAAGCTTTTATAAGCAATTTTGAAAATATTTGAAGTGTTGAATCAAGAAAATTGGCAAAAAGAAAATACAAAGTAAAATAAAAAAAAATAAAAAAAATACAAAAAATTGAAGAAGAGAAGTTGAAGCAGAAGCCAATGATGAATGGACATGGTTTAGAGCTCCATGGGGAGCAGTAGGTTATGGTCTTGATCTTAGTTCTCAGATTTGCTACTAGCATTGGATGTCAAGTAAACCTTTTGTCTAATTTCTTTTACACATAATCTGTTAGTCTTAATTATTAGTGTTATTTGTTGTTTAATTATGTTTAGTTAAACTTGTTTACTGAGATAATGAGTAGAATAGGTATTCTAATAGAGTAATTTGCTGAGTTGCTTTCTATAATTTCCAAAACAGTCCATATAGGGGTGTTTGGAATTGCTTATATTTGTGTGTTATTGTTGTTATTAGAGTTAAGTATTGTTGATTTACTGTTCTTAGGCTCATATAAGTCTAAGTTGACCTTTGGTTTGGTCACTTCTAAAGAAAAAGTCAATAATTGAAAGGAAGATCATCAACAGCCTATCTGTTGTATTATTTGGTATCAAGATCTTTGATTTCAGTTGAGAAATAGTTAAGCTTGGTTGATCTCACTTCACTTAGGCTAATTAAACATTATTCAATCAATTAAGCTCAGTCTAATTTCACAATAGTCAACATTTGCAAAAATTAAAAAAAAGTCAAAAAATCTCATGTCTGTTAAATGGGACATATTTCTAGGGAATTTGTAGGGTACAAACTTGTTTAGAAATCAGTAAAAAATTGTTGTTTTGTAATCTATGGTGACTTGTCTTTCAATATCAAAAAGAAATTTGCAGTTTGAAGACCATTTGATCACTTGAATTTGATTCCAAAGTGACCCATTTTCACTTTTTCTGCCCTGCACCCCAGTGTTTTACCAGATTTGATTTGCCCATAGTTGATTCATTTGTAGGTGTTAGGCCTTGTAGTTTGGTGATTTAGATAACCCCCTAGGTAGTGATTAAGTGTATGCCTTTAGTTTAGCTTATTGTGCTTATCCAACTGCTTATTTTGATCCTTTCTTTTGCTTATTTTGAACCTGTTGCTGCTACTTATACGCCTTAGTAACACGCGAGCTTTGGGTCTCTCTTGCATTATTTTTTGAGATTTGTATTTGTATTTGCCTTCTTGATTTTCTTCGCGTGTATATTCTTCTGTCTGTTTCTTGCGTGTGTGTTTCTGTGTATGGATCATTTTTGACATTTACTGCTGTTCAACGTCTAAAATATAACCTTACATATACATTGCTTTCAGACTGGTAGCAGAGCGATATCTGTTGTGGGTAATTTGTGGTAGTATTCATTTTTGGGTATGAAAAGTTGGTCTCAGTGGACGCAGACTTGGAATGTTTGGTTGGTTATAGATATGATGATTTAGAGTGATTTTAAAGCTTGTGAGTTATAAGAGGCTTTTAATTAAACTTGATATAATTTTGGAGGGATGTGCATCAATTACATACAGTATGACTTGAGAACCTTAGCTGATATGGGGCACTAGAATACACATGCAGCAGGGAACACCTAACGTGAAGAACTGAAAGTTTCATCGCTCGCAATATGATACAATGGCATTCATGTGCCAGTCTAGATGATAGCTTCTATAATTTATTGTCTGATAATATAGAAAGTCTGTGAGAGTACACGAGAGGACTCTGCTCGCATTCGGGCTCGCATTGCTCCTAAGATGTAAACTAGTATTATGGGTTGTCAGAGGTGTCTTCGCCCGGCTTCCAATAGAGGTTCTCTGCGATTACAAAAATGCTAGCTGTTCACAGTATCAATTGGGTGGGTGGAGGGTGATATACTAGGCCTACTCGAAATTGGGACAGCCTAATCATATTGCTGGCAACCAAGAAAGATAACTTTATACCTTCTCGGGTTTTCAGTAAAGCGTGTATGGTTGTCGCGAAGACAGGGCGGGTACAAGCATTTATTGGGGGATTACTGGTCATTGTGCAGGGGGCCAGTTGTGGAACGTGATGGAACTCTGGGTATACATGTGGTAGTTGGGGGGAAAGTGGGATGTCTGGGCGTGGAGCTTCTTGCAGGTGGGCAGACAGGTGTGCGTAGCAAGCCGTTTTAGCCTATGGAGGGTGGTGGAGTTGTACTGGGATTAACAGGGGGGAACACGGTCGCGGCGAAGCGGTTTGGTTTTGACTTTTTTGACCCTTGGGGTTATACACGGGGCTCGGTTCGGGTCGGGTTTCATTAAACGTGGGTGACATGTTGGCGCAGCTGCTGGTGTTCTCGCTAGGGTACCGATGATGTTCCTCGCTCTCTACATGCTGTGTTCTCGCGCTCTCTCCTGTTAGGTCTTGGGTTTCAAGGGTTTGCACGCAATAATAGTCATTCTTGGTTTAAGTAAGTATTCGTTGACAGCAGGACACAAAGTGTAATTTGCTGAGCATTTAGGGACCCCAATCGCGATTTCTTCAAACACGCTCTTCCCAAAGCGCGACCTCCATTCCTTATTTCCAGTAATGATTTTCACAAGGTCCCTTTGGTCACTTTTCTGTCAAATTATAATTCCCGGGGGCCATTTCTGCCAATTCTGCAACTTAGGGACTTGAACCTGTAAATTTCTGAAACACTGTAATCCAAGGATCATAACTTGTGATTTTAGGATTGCTGGAGGATTTTGTTGGCTCTTCTTCAATGACGTTGCTCTCACGCGGACCATTTCTTGTCGCCCTGGTATCTGAGAAGTTCGCGCCCATTTGGCCAACTGTGAAACTTCAGGGACTAAACTTGGTAATTTTTGAGCTCCTTCTCCAAGGTCATTTTTGATAACTTTGACTTTTCAGAATTTGGTTTGACTTTTCTCTTTAAAATGAATGCCAGGGACTAGTTTTGTCAAGTTTTTTGAAGTTGGGGACTGAACTTGCAATTTGCAATTTGTACGATTTTCATCTTGTTTTTAATATTTTGCTCTAAACATATAACACACATCTTTGGGGTATTTTCAGTATTGTTGAGATGTATTTCGAGTGTTTTCGCTGGTTTGGCATGTTAAAATACGTACAATGATGAGGTATTCTGCACACTCATCATCCCCA
>LBNU01035927.1:212102-225632 GCA_014162995.1 Artemisia annua | reverse complement strand
AGCAAAAGGGATTTTGAGATGACCACAACAATCACCAATTTCCAAAGCGGTTGGATTCTCACAAGCTTTAGAAAAAGGGATTTTTCTGCCTTCAGCTATTGTCTTCTTTGAATTCATATAAACCGGGTACAATATGTTCCATGTCTTGAAATTCGGAGTTGTGCTTCCATCCATCATTATTATTCCACCTGTTCATTAATTGATCACAAAATAAACAAAATATTATGTCACACCTAATAAAACACAATAACCAGATTCAACAAAACAGTTATTCGATTTACCGTTTGTTTCGCCGGTGGGGATCTGTTACCTCGGAGGGATTAATAAGACTGATGGACTCATCATGTCCAATATACTACTTATATGATTTTGGTTTCTTGGGCTAAACTAAGCCCATTTAGTACTCTCTCCGTCCCATATTAAATGTCTATGTTTGATTTTTTAAGTATTTATTTATCAATTTTGACCTTAAATATTTTTGCCTGTGTTATATAGTATTTAATAAAAATTATACGCAATGAAAATACATTTAAAACTTAATCCATTCATATATTTTGTATCGAATATTATGTTACACAAACAAAAATATTTAAGGTCAAAGTTGAGAAAGAAAGACTTCAAAAAGTCAAACTGGACATTTAATATAGGACGGAGGGAGTATATTTTCTTACTAGCTTTTTCATCGCCAGACAGACACACAATAGTTTAAGTTTGTCACATAAATATATTTATGAAAAGAAATAAAAGAGTAATTATTTTATATTTTTTTTAAATTAACCTGGTCCTTAAATTTTATATCACATGTCTACTAATATGTCAAAAGAAAATGCATGTAATCTTAAATTTTTTTAATAGTTTTAATGAAATCGTACTTTTTATTTTATTTTTATTTCTTTTATACTCGTAAAAGAAAAAGATTGTGCACCTAATTAGTTAAAGTTTTGGATTTGCCTATGAATGCTCAACTTTATTAAGAGGTCGATGTGGCCATTTTAGTGATAAAGCTTTGATATATGGACCTAATTAAATGGACCTAAATGAGGATCTACCGCATAAATGACTTGTACAGTTGCATAACTGTACAAGGTCATTTATGCGGTAAGTCCACTTTTAGGTCCATTTAGTTAGGTCCGTTTATCATTTTCCTAGTGAGATTTGCATCAAACATAGTATTGAACTTGAACTTTCTCATATTTTTGTGATGCTGGTTAGAAAGATAAAAGATATTGTCACTTTTAAATGGTTGTATTAAAGTGTAGTGAAATTTAAGTCATAAAATAAGTTCAGTTTATCCATTGTTAGACATTAGCATGCACATATTTTCTCTCTAGTCCTTTTTTAGGGGTATTAAATTCTGGCTTATTTTTGTGATCATCAGATTATATTTTTAATTTTACTATCCATGAATTTTTAATTTTGATATAAATTTTGCATATTAAGCTATAATAAATTTGAAAATTAAGGAAAAAAAAAAATAATAAATAAATAAATAAAAGCTTATAAGAAAAACATTAAAACTAGTAAAGATTACTTTTGTGTGTTGCAATTATTAAAAATAGAAAAAAGAAATGTGGACACTTAAAATAAGACGGAATAATTAGTAATGTAAAGTTGTGAACATTTAAAATAGAGTAAATTTCAAAAATCGTCCATGTGATTTAACGGGTTTAACGGATTTCGTCCCTCGAAAGAATTTTTCTCGGATCCTCTCCCCATGGTTTTTTACCCGTAACATGTTTGGTCCCTCGGGCTAACTGTCGTTAGTTTTTTCCATTAGCTAACGACCGTTTGCAACAAACATCTGCACCGTTAGTCCTTTATACTAACGGCCGTTTATACTTAACACAAAATTTGTTTTTTTTTTTTGTTTTTTTTTTAATTAAAAAAAATAAAAATAAAAATAAAAAATTAAAAATTTGGTTTTCTTATAAATTTTTTTCTTCTAAATATCTTTAAATTTTATACACGTTTTTATACACATTTCTATACACGTTTCATACACACGTTTTTATACACACATTTTTATACAAATTTTATACAGGTTTTTATACACGATTTTATACGCGGTTTTATATATGTTTTTATACACATTTCTATACACGTTTCATATACACGTTTTTATACATACATTTTTATACAAATTTTATACACGTTTTTATACACACGTTTTTATACACGATTTTATACACACATTTTTATGTACACGTTTTTATACACTCATTTTTATACACACGTTTTTACACACGTTTTTATACACACGTTTTTATATATACATTTTTATACACACGTTTTTATATACACTTTTTTACACACTCATTTTTATACACACGTTTTTAGACACATTTTTATACACACGTTTTTATATACACATTTTTATACACACTTTTTATACACACGTGTTTACACACGTTTTTATACACATGTTTTACACGCGTTTTTATACACATATTTTTACACATTTGAACACCCGTACACATTTATACACGTTGTTACACACGTACACATTTATACTCACATTCTTATACACGTTTTAGACACGTTTTAAAAAGCGTGTGTATAAAAACGTGTGTAAACACGTGTGTATAAAAAAGTGTGTATAAAAATGTATATATAAAAACGTGTGTATAAAAACGTGTGTAAAAACGTGTGTATAAAAAGGAGTGTATAAAAACGTGTGCATAAAAATGTGTGTATAAAAGTATGTGTATAAAATCGTGTATAAAAACGTGTATAAAATTTGTATAAAAATGTGTGTATAAAAACGTGTGTATGAAACGTGTATAGAAATGTGTATAAAAACGTGTATAAATTTTAAAGATATTTAGAAAAAAAAATTATAAGAAAACCAATTTTTTAATTTTTTATTTTTATTTTTATTTTTAAAAAGAAAACAAAAAAACAAAAAACAAATTTTGTGTTAAGTATAAACGGCCATTAGTATAAAGGACTAACGGTGCAAATGTTTGTTGCAATCGGTCGTTAGCTAACGGAAAAAACTAACGACAGTTAGCCAAAGGGACCAAACATGTTACGGGTAAAAAACCACGGGGAGAGGATCCGAGAAAAATTCTTTCGAGAGACAAACCCGTTAAACCACAGGGACGATTTTTGAAATTTACTCTCTAAAATAAGACAGAAGATGTATGGGAACACGATCATTTTGGATTGATCTGCCTACTCATGAATCATCCGACGTATTTAATGTTTACCATTTACGATATTTATTGGCAACTTAAAATGTAACATCTATCTTTATTCATGATTTAACATTGTATCGTATGGATAGCACATTAGATAATGATTCGTGACTCAGCAAATCAAGTCCAAAATCATTGTGTTCTCGTATCCTTTTTTGAAGAGCATTGATTGGCATGCCTAATTATATGTCTAATCTTATATGGCATCATTCTATTGGTGATACCCGATTGAGGGGCCTAAATGTGTGCCTAATTTTATGTCTAAAGTGATGTGAAAGTGTTTTATTGGTTAGTGACAAAGTGGGTCAATCCGGTATCACCAATAGAATGATGCCACATAAGATTAGGCATATAATTAGACATACCAATCAATGCTCTTTGTTAAATTAGCATCGTTTAGGAAAATGTGTACGTCATAGTACTAATCTATGTAGCCAAAGATGGTACGCTAAATGTGTTTGGGTATGTTAAAAGAGTTATGAGTGAATAAAAAGAGAAATGATAGGCATGCCTAAAAACATGCCTAATGTTATGCCTAAAAGTATGTGGCAAGAGTTTATTGGTTGTACCGGCCGGACCCACTTCTTTACAAACCAATAGACTTTTGCCACATAACTTTAGGCATATCATTAGGCATGTTGTTAGGCATGCCTATCATTTCTCGAATAAAAATTGCATTTTTTAAACTTTGTTTCCATTTTGTTGTCATGGTTTCTTTACTATAAAACCCTTTTTTTAAGTTTTTATAAAGAGAGAAAAAGAAAAAAGTCAAGTTAGTTGATGAAATAATGAAAATGGTTCATTAAAACTAGCATAAGCAAAAGTTATGAGATGGAACAAGTGTGGAAAGATATTTCAAAATGTTAACATCACCAAAAAATTGAAGTTAAATGGTATTTAACACTTTCAACCATAATTTTGTTTTAAGCGGCAAATTTTTTTTCACACCATATATACTACTTATCTCGCAATATATCTCACAAATGGTTCCTGCGAGACGTGACTGACAACCATTAAGTTGGTCGGCAACTACATAAAAGCTAAAAGTCGAATCATTGCTATATATAGAAAAAACCAAATGAAATGAATGCAATACCTTTTTTGGACAATATAGATTGATTATGGCATTAATTTTGTACTCAAAGTTATAATAATGTGTTCATACTGCTGTTTTAAATTATCTAAACAGCTGTAGAGGTAATGTACTATCGATTTTGATTTGAAACAAAGGCATAGAATCGAAGATGACAACAAAATAATAGTAATAAGTTGGAAATATTGTAAAAGAAAAAATTAAGATACATGCAAAATTCGATATGAATATTTTCTTAACAAACAAACATAACTCAAAACTGTAAAAAGGTTCAATAAAAAAGTCTACTATTCGTCTATCACCTCACTTCTAAAGATAGTAACATATCGAATTCTTAAAAACTTGCTACGCATTACTGCTAGTAGCCACATTTCCAAGACTCACTTCACCATTGCCTTGTCGATTCGCTATAATCTTTTGTGTTGATTTGTAATAGCATGCATATATGATCAATTGGATCGAACCAAAAAGCACACCGAGCCCGTTAGGTACCTGAAGAAACATAAGCATGTTGTTTATTAGATTCAAGTATAAACTATAAGTGTGCACTGATTCATGTTTAGTTCTTGAGTAATTACCGCAAGATATGGATCAAAACGAATGAAGGCAAAAGAAAACCAACAAACACCATTAGCGAAAGAAAATAGAGATAGCAAAAACGGCATGTACTCCACGCTTTTTGTTGTGATCACCATTTTCTGTGTCAACCGTTATTGAATAATAAGTCATATGAGTATTATGCATAAGTTGTACAAACTAGTGTGTACATTAATGTTAATTGTGTACAGACCACTTAAAGAAATGAGACAAAGAGATGCATACCCATACAGATAGCGGCGATGCATACATTGCAATATTACCCGCAATGGCAATACCACCAACAATCGCAGATCTAACATTTGTGCTATGAGTTACCGTAAGTACCACTATGACCAAAACAGCAAGAAATATAACCTCGGCAAGCAACACCCACAACACCATGATTCTCTTACTACGAACCGAGTAGATAATGAAAATCAATATGTAAACACTTTCAATAACCATTCCTGCACCATTTGTGGTTGTAACCAACAAACTATGAGGGTGCACCAAAGGCAAACCATAGAAAACCCATAGCCCACAATTCACAAACGTGACCAAATATGGTATCGGCGAAAAACTTTCAACTGCCTTCTTTTTCCATATCGTATAAAACGTTGGCCTGAAAAAATATAACAAAATCCAGAATTTTTATAAAAATTTGAAATGGGCCAGAACAACACAGTTTATGAAGTAGCACAGCACAAAAAATCATACTGTACTATGATTTGTTTTTAAGTCGACATGTACACGTTCATTTTTACTGACATAGATGCGGACCTAGGAATCCGACGGATGTTGGCCGACAAATGTAAATTTTCGTTTTAAAATCCCAATTTCTCCAAAATGAACATGGTCACAAAATTTTATTTCACATAAATACATGCTTTTTTTTAGCTATTCCACTGATATATTAAAAGAAGTACACTTGTTCATTTTTATTTCATTTATACTCGTAAAAATATATTTTGCACCAGATGACTTAAAGTCCTAGGTCCGCCCTTATACATCATTATATGCATTACGCGGTTGTAATTATTTATATGATGTTTTGCCTGCTTCTATACTAGTTTGTGCAAATCTTCATGAAAAAACTACATAAATATTTAGGCATGTATGTTAGACCAAGAGAATGATGAACTTACACAGGAGACAAGAACAAAATGACCGAGATAACATTTCCTGCAAAACAAAACTTGTGTCATTAACATTAAAAAATATATAAACGTACGTATAAGCAGCTTTTTTCCTATTAAACAAAGAATATAAGATATATAAGAAAAAAAAAAGTTACCTATGACACCAACAACATTACGAGCTAAATCAGCAGAAACCATGGCTTATGATGAAATGTGTTAATTTGTGTGTGTGAGAAATGAAGAGATGGATAGTTGAATAGGCAAGAGCATGCTTGTATTTATATTAAATGCAATTTTTATTTTTAGAAAATACAATATTTTTTTTGGGTAACACGAAAATTATTTAATTGGATAGAAGATAAATGGGTAATCTATTTTCATCTTTTTGAAGTTACCATGTATTTCATGTTTGACCATTATCCGTATACATTTATTGCCAATTAATAATGATGAATTTTAAGATAAGGCATAATCTGTTTTTCTTGCAAAACAATTCTTTGAAATGTAAGTTTAGAAGGTAATAACGTAAAACACTACTGTATTACAGTATTAATCAATTAATTGAATTGATTATAACATTAATTGCGCATTGTTAGTGGGAAATTGCGAGAAACCAAAAGTTTAGCCATTCGTACATCTATGCATAAAAGATACTACAACCGGTCATGCATGTCTTACATTAATATTGATTTATACTGTATGCTACATATTATAGGATGTCTGTAATACTATATAGATATATTATACATTATACTTCTATAATATAAATATAATATGGAGTAAATTACACTATACATCAATATATGACCAATAAAATCTAACCATTATTATAAGAGAGGTGATTGGGAGACATAAATCATGTGCCTAAATTTATGCCTAAACCTATGTGGCATCATTCTGTTGGCCGCAGTCAAGGGACCCACTTTTTCACAAGCCAACATGATCATGCCACATAAGTTTAGGCATGAAATTAGGCATACAATTAGGTCTCCCCATCATTTTCCTTATTATAATTTCATATTTCTACTGCTTATAAAGTATATTATACTCATTCTTAAAACTTTAAATAACTTATGTTACCAGAATATTATATATTTTTGATTAGAAATGGTTACAACATTTACCACCAAATTAATATTTTAAATATTATTTAATCTTTAAAGTTTTATCATTTTTTATTTCTAACTCGGAATTTTTTTCTCGCAATAACTACAAATTGAATCCGTAAGTTTTTGCATCAAAATCACAACTATAATTATTTGTCATTATACACCGTTGCTTTGCACGGATATTCATTTAGTCGCAAATGATACATGAAACATGATTGGTAATTTCAGATGTAACACCTTAGTTAAAGACCAATTAATAAGTTGGCCTATAACTTGAATTCTTAACTTAAAATAATGATAAACATCATTAGGCCATTTTTTGTTTTATCATGTGTACATCAGTTTTTGTTAGTAACATGCAAGTTAGTCCTATGCTAGGAACATGCAAGTTAGTTCTTTGTTTGATGTCTAACCTGCAACTCGGCAAGTGTTTCGTCTAGGACATGTTATTTATATGTGCTAATTGTATTTGTACTTTTTTCGTAACGAATCAAAGCAAAAACCATGTAAAATTAAACCAAATGAAATGACAAATAAGTCGAAGTAGCCTAACATGTGTTTTAATGATGCAATTCTATCTAATGTACTATATTACTCGAACAATATATAAATATACAATGTCTTTAGCGGCGCAGCTTATTGCTCGCTTGCCTTCCACCACTATGTAAATTCAATTCAGTATTATATATATAAAATGAGGAATACCTATCGAAAAGAAGAAAAAAAAAAAGTGTTTAATCTGTCTACATCGATACAACCTGAATGTTAAATCAATTCTAAATATGAAAATGGTGGTCCAAGGATTTCAGGTCGAATTTTACCAAAATTCGTAAGTTTTCCTATATGGAGTTAAAAATTAATAATCCTTGTTGTAAATTCTATACTTTGAATTAGGGGTGGCAATTCGGGTCGGGTTCGGGTTGGCGGGTTCGGGTTGACAGGTTGGCGGGTCAGAAAACCTCAACCCGAACCTGACCCATTTAAATTATCGGGTCAGCTATGTCAACCCTAACCTGTTTACACATAACCCGAACCTGACCCATTTAACCCATATATACTTGGGTTGGCGGGTTAAATAGGTTACATGGGTTGAATAGGTTAAACGGGTTTCGGGTTGACCCATCTAACCCGTTTTATATACAAAAGGTGGCACATTACACGAGTTAAATAGGTTAAACGGGTTTGTGGGTCGACCCATTTCACCCATTTAACCAATATAATAAAATATAAATAAATTTTAATTTAAGAAAAAAATCTTAAACGGGTTGGCGGGTCGACCTACTTAATTTATTCTCAACCCGAACCTGACCTGTTTAATAAACGGGTTAGATGGGTCGACCCAAAACCGACCCGGAATCTATTTAGACTCAACCCGAACCTGTTAATTTTCGTGTCGGTTTCAGGTCGGGTTTCGTGTCATGTCAGAAATTGCCACCCCTACTTTGAATAGACATAAAGAACATGGAATCTTTTAAATGGGGATATATATAGTAAATATTTTTACAAATTAGATAATGATACAAATGTTTTGAGCTTTTGCTTAGGTAATTAGTTCTTGCTCAAAAAAGGTAGTAATTAGTTAATTACTCCTTGCCCAAGTATGGGAAAAAGCTAAAGACAGCTGGGTTTATGGATAAAGATAAAAACTAAATTCAAAAATGAATTATTATCTCTCTTTGTTAATTACATCAAATGACAATGGTATACTACTCCCTCCGTCTCAAATTTATTGTCCACTGTTGACTATTTTAGTATTTCTTCTTCAACTTTGACCATAAATATTTTTGTGGGTGTTATATAATATTTGATGCAAAATATATAAATGGATTGGGTTTTAAGTGTACTTTTCAATGGTATAATTTTTTTATCAAGTATTATATAATAAAAAATATATATTTATGGTCAAAGTTAAAGCAGTGTGACTTCTGAATAATTCAAACTTGACAATAAATAATTTTGAGACCGAGGGAGAGCATTTATCTTTTTATTTTATTTTTTTATATTTTCATTTCATTTCTAGTTAATTAGTTAATTACATCGGTAATCCTCAATGAGGTTTAGCAAACTAACGCTTAGCACCACATGATCCTACTCTGTTAACTAGATCGATAACTTATGAGGGGGCCATTCTTGGTATTAAACGAGTCCTATTAGAATTGTTCACGTCTGAGTTATTACCAAAGAACTAGAGCAACTCGTTCAGTTAAAGAAAACCGTATATCCACATATTTTATATTATGGAATCATATATATAATACATGATACAACTTACATGGTAGATGATATAAAGCATACAATAGTAGACGACAGGATGAATAAAGAAACGAACATAGAAAATGATATACGGATAGAGAAAGTCCTAAGCTCGCCGAGTCTTGCAGGTATCACTCGAGGTGCAAGAAAAATAAAAAACATATATATATAAGAATATACAACAAAAAAAATCAAATTCCATAAAACAATCAAACTATAAACGTCACAGCATAACAAATACACAAGTATCTCTGGCCTCTGTCATAAATTTAATCCTATTATAAGCTCATAAAACTCCCTCGTTCTATCTTGGAAACTCCATAACTCATTCACGCATACCTTTCCCGGTCCTACAACTTGCTTAACACAGTAGCTCCGATCCGAGGACCCAATAGAAGTCGTATACATAGAACAATGCATGGCTCAGATCTTTTATGTCTACTAGCTAAGTGTCAACCTACAACGTACTTCTAACACGTCTCAGCACACAAACCCTGACATCATAGGTACTGATCATTAATAACGCGACACTTCTCTCTATTTCTTCCAGGATAACTGGCTTACTTTCCTATCTTTATACCATAACCTCAACACTATTGTGCAGTTTACTCCTCTCACTCGCATACGAACTCTGCCCATATAGTTCTTCTTTTTCGCTAGAGGATTATCTCAGCGAAACATCATCCACTTCGAGAATTCAAAATGTTCATCTCACCCATTAGACTTGCAAAGACTACGAAGTGTACTCGTCTTATCAATTATAAACACAGATTTAGCATCGAAGAAAGCAGACATCATGATCTCATAAGTATAGTGCTTCATCTCTCTCATCCGCTTTCGGTAAGCCTCACTCTCCTCAAGCACCGTAGTGACAGCTCCTAAGAAAGTATACAGGCCCAACTGGCATGTCGACCGCTCGCCTCATGATTCCGTACTCAACTCTCATGTCTCACTTACCACAAATGAGTGTTCAAACAATATCGCCTTAAATTCCCCAAACATAGAATTAAGCACCTCGATGCTCTAATCGAGGAACAAGCCTCCTTCGCTGATATCTTCCCTTCTCATTGCATCGGGAACCAACTCCCTCGATCCCCCAATCAAATCGCCATGAGATCCNAAAAAAAAAAAAAAAAAACCTAAAAAAAAAAAAAAAAAAAAAAAAAAAAAAAAAAAAAAAAAAAAAAAAAAAAAAAAAAAAAGTTCGAGAGTTAGAAATCTAAATAATTTGAAAACTTTAGTCCTAATTAACTTAGATGGATGTAACGTGTAACGTGGCATGGCATCAAAGCTATAAACTTCTCTATTGCATGACTTGGTTTATGCAAGTTTTTAGAGGAAGAGAATTCAAAGTTCATGAATATAAATTTAGGAGGAAAAGAAATCTGATAAAATATATAAGTAGCATCAATTTATTGCTTTTTACAAGTTTATAAGAGCAAGTTTATACATGTTGAGGTTTATAAAAATCTGATGTGCGTTACTATAAACTTGTAAAAGTTCATAACGTTGCAGATGCTCTAACTCTTAACATTACCTAACTTGGTTGATATTAACATCACTTATACTATCCACTTGATAACTTATTAGAACTCTGAACATTTTTGTTCCTGTACAATGGATGAGCGTGATCATAGCAAATATGAAAATGATCATTGGTCGTTTTTTTCTAAACTAAAAACCGACGCCATAGAAAGAAGATAGTGAAATGCGGATCGGTAACCATATTCAAGTAAAGAGTTTATTTGATTCTTCTTACTTAAGCCAAATGACTATCAACAAAAAAGAAACTCTAACATGATCAACGTTTAGGAACAAATAGACCAAAATAGGGACAAAATTGTTTTACCTTTGTTTAGTTCTTTCTAGGACCTAATAAAACCAGGATTGGGCACCTAACTATAAAATCGGACGTAATCTCTTCATTTTCTAAAGATACTTTAAAGCAGATTAGCGGTCTTTTTCTCAGCTAATTGACAGAATTAGGAATCAATAATACAACTTTTATCAATCATACTAACTTTACTATAAAACTATGCTTTCAAGTAATAGAAGCATCACATCCAAATAGCCATTTGTACAAAAATTCCAAGTGCAGGGAGAGGGTACATTTTATTCATCACAGGACTGGTATGTAGAGCAGGATGTATTAGATGATCAAACTCTCATAGCATTAAAATAGATCACAAATAATAGATATTCCATTCCATACAACAAATTTTAGAAACAAACTCAAAGCCCCAAAAACAAGAATAAAAAATTAAAAAAAAAAAAGGTGTCAATCAAATGATGAGAGAATCAGAGGAAACACTATACACATAAACACCATCTTCTATAAGGGATATCGCATGCTTTGTGGCTGAAGGGGGTTGTAAATCGTAATTAGAGAATATATTAAAGAAATGTTTTTATTATTTTTATTTTTGTTTGTTTAACTTCTAAATCCGAAGGCGGACCATTTCTTTGATGTAGTTTCTTTCTTTGTCCTCTTTGAGTTGGGATCAATAAGGTTCTCCAAGGATTTTGCTTTCTTGTTTCGTGATCGTCCTGCTTCTTTTAGAAGCTCTGCTAGCCTCTTCTTCTCGTCATCAAAATCCGGGTTTGCTGTTCCAAGCTTTTCTTCTCTTAATTTAAGAACATATTCCAAGATCTCGATTGCATCTTCCACTCTGTATATTGCATGTATTAGATATTTGAATAAAAATTAAGCATGAAACTAATATATTATATGTTTATAACTTGTAGGTAGTTACAAAAATGCATATAGCACGATGCATGTGGAGTCCCATATATAGCGAGCCCACATGAGTCTTTGTGAGTAATAGGCGTAGTACAACCAATATATTGTGACATCCTCTCTTCTCTAACACACCGATGTTTAATATTTAAGGTGCTGGGTTCTATCATTAATTCTGTCAGTGTCCCACCAGGGTAACTTATGTACACCCAAACGGCCTTGCCTTATTACAGTATTGTTGCACCCAACCCTGACCTAGTCGCTGTGACAATCTTTATACCCTATATTTAAGTTGGTGAAAACTACATGGAACGATAGAACACTGATCATTTACTACATATATACACACTCCCTATATCCCATTACGTATGAACTACTTTACTTTCTTGGTTGTCATAAAATAAGTGATTGATTCCGTATGTTATGAAAGTTTAAAGGAAGAAAACTGATCATTTTTTAGCTTAATTGAAACTGCTATATATAAGCGCCAAACCCACATCAACATAAGTTGCCCCTTTTAATTACTCGAGAATTATGAACTATAAAGTATATTATTTAAGGTAATTTCATGAATAATAGGGTGACTATAGTTTTCGATCACCATGAATATTCAAATGTCTGGACTGTTAAGTAGTTCATATATTATTATACTGAGTACTTAGTATGTTTACCTCCCCAAAGCGTCATATGTTGCTGCAAGATTGCTGTAGACTCCAAGAGTATCTTGATGACAAGGACCACACTCCTGTTCCAGGATTTCCCTTGCTTCCTCAAACAACTCAGCAGCCTCGTCTATCTTGAAGAGTTGTACACAAGCCAACCCCATCTGGTTCAAAACAACCCCAAAGAATGCTGATTTCCTTTCTCCGCTAGCCCTAAGTTTGGCGACTGCGCTTTCAAATGACCCTCTTGCTTCTTCATACCTTCCCACCATGTAGAACATGACACCCATACGTGCTTCTACTCCTGCAATTGTACTTTGCTGCCCTGGCTTGTCCTCCAAAAGTTTCATTGATTTCTGCAACAACCTCAATGCCTCGTCGGGTTCATTGAAAGATTCATAAATCGCTGAAATTTCTGTCATTCCACTAGCAATATCTTCTGGAGTGGTTCCAGGCACGGGTTTTGCGTATATTCTAAGTGCGTTTTCACAATATGATCTGGATTCACGTAGCTTTCCTGTCTTGTAGTACAGGTCAGCAAGGCGCACAAACACAGAGGCGACTGAAGGGTGGTTGTCACCCTTTGATGCTTTAAAGACAGTAAGTGCCTTTTGATAAGAGAACACGGCTTCATCAAAGCGAGAGAGTGCTAAATAAATGTTTCCTATGCTGAGATCAATTGCAGCAACTTCGTTATCTTGTCCATTGGCAATCATTGCCATGCTGGCAAGTACAAGGTGTTCCAAAGCTGATTCATAATC